>JBBMJZ010032913.1:0-10079 GCA_037833815.1 Zingiber zerumbet
TCATCTTCCTTCTCCTCCTCGGATGTTGAGCGTGACTCAACTTCCGTTTGCTCCACCTCCTCTTCTTGAGCTACTAAACCCATCTCCTTGGGCTCCACATCCGATTGGTCCTTCTTCTCCTCTTGGACCACTTCATCAATTTCTTCGGACTTTTCTTCTTCTTCTTTTTCTTGTGTAGGCAAAAATTCCTCCCATGGAAATTTCTTCACTTTGCTCCATAATTCATGGGCATTCTCATATTTACCTACACGACTCACAACATCATTAGGTAACATATCAATTAAAATTGATATTACCTTTGAATTTGCCTCCGATCGTGTGGTTTGCTCCTCCGTCCAATGTCGTGGTCAGAGCTTCTTCCCTTTCTTGTCCTTCGGAACTTCAAATGACTCTTCCACCACTATTATTGTGTCCCAATCCATCTCAAAGAAGTTCTTCATCTTCACCATCCAAAAGGTGATGTCCCATAAGCTTCCTCCTTCATACTTGTGGGTGGAGAAACCTCACCACAACTCTCACAAGAACTCTTGAGAAGTTAGGGCACTGGTAGACTACTAATAGGGGTTAATCACCTCTATTTTGTTAGCCTTAACCAAGCTCCAAAGCGTTAGTTATATAAGCCACGGGTTGGAAAACCCTGCCTACCAATCGACTGGTGAAAGTGCCAATCGAGTGCCCTCTATGGAGATTCGACCTTTACAACCCAACGACTTGATACCAATCAACTGGTGAAAGTACCAGTTGACTACTTCACACTGACAGAGCAAACATAAGAATTCTGTTCGCTCCCAGTCAACTACACCAGTCGACTGCTCCAATCGACTGCCCAGTTGACTGCACCAGTCGACTATCCAGTCGACTGCACCAGTTGACTAATGAAACCACCAGTCGACTAGTACTCGAGTACAATCTCTCAGTACTCTAACCCCTCACCCTTACGACTCACTTGACTTTTCATTGTAGCTTTGATCTCTTGCTTTTAAGCCTACTTTATTTGGCTCTCATCCCTCAGATGCATTCAAGCTCGCGGTTCATCCCTAATGTCATCCTTCACATATACCTTGAAGTCGCTTCCCTCGGTCCTTGCCCTTGCTACATTATTTACGGTCCCTTGGATGCTCCATCCTTTACCAAACTTGAAGCTATAAAACTGAGCCATATGTGTATCCTACAAACCTGCACAGTCACATACACATATCGAATATAAGGATGAACCTAACTTAAATCCTTTGCCCAAACACCAAAATATATGGTCGCACGGACCATTGAGATTGCTCCAACATTAATTTCATAAATCATAGATATGAGATATCAGGTTGACACATGGGTATATATTAGAGAATATGTACTGAATGACCGGTTATGAGATGTTTCATGGATTGTTATATGAGTGTTATAAAAATTCTCATAGTGAATATTCATATGAATAGTTCTTAAACCTGAAGTCACTACGGTTCCCTATATAAGAAGTTGTATACTTTGGTAACGGTAAACATCACCTGTAATAAGGTGGACTATAAAGTCGATCACTGGGTATGTAATAAGTTATGTGGAGGGATGTGAGTAATGTAGATGAGATCTATCCCTTTCATATAACAGAAGTGATATATATAGGTCCCTTGATTAGTAGGACACAAGAATGCATGGTCATGCTCAAATGAGTCAATATGCGATATTGAGCTTATTTAATTGAGTGTATCTACTTAGAAATCAAGAAACTCAAAGATTGATAAGAGGATGACACGGTCTATGCCTCATTAATCAATCTAGATATCAAGGATAGAAGGATTGAATCATACAAGATAATAGACACGGAAAGGTTAAGTTGAATCTCAACATTCTCACCACTTGGGTAGTAATGATACCTTTCTATATGTCATTCATTGTTAATGTATATAAAATACTTTTAAAGAGATTGGCAATGTTACGAGAACCTATTGGGTCACACACAAAGAATAAGTTGATTTAGAGATGAGTTCATATGATGGATCATTGGATTAAGTCTAATCCGAATTAGACTCATTGAGTTATATTCAATTAGATCCAACTATTGGATTGAGTCCAATTCAAATTGGACTCATTGTGTCAATTCGGATTTATGATGATTAATGAGTTAGACTCATTGAGTGACTTGATGAATTTAAATTCATCAAATAAGAGGAGTGTTCAATTTAGAATTAATTATGTATTGGATGAAAAATAAAAGATCAATTTTGAATTGATCATGCATTGGATGAAGACAAATATTAATGGCAATCAAGGCAATTGACATTAAGGTAATTTCATAAATGAGTACAAAAGGGGTTTTGAATCATTTCATGAAGTGTAATGTATTCTTGCTCTTCTTCTCCTCCTTCTTCCACTCTTGGCCGAAATCTTACTAGTTGTTGCTAGCACAACATTTGGTTGATTTTCTTCTTCACTTCATTAGTTCGTGAAACAAACAGAAGGCGGGGGCATTGGGGGCGAGCGTATTCGCCTTTTGCCATCGTGAAACAGACAGAAGGCTTGTTCATGTGGATACTAAAAGAGGCACGAACATGTGATCGTGTTGAGATCCTAGCTGTTGGAAGTTCATGTTCATGCACCAAAAATATAACTCTCTTTATGAAACGTAGTATGTGGTTTTCCCTCGTATGAATTTTATGGAAAGAAACTAGTTTTTCCACTGCTTTTTATACATATTTAGCGCTCTAGTTCCCTACAATATGTATTTAGGTTTCAAATTTTAGAATTTTAGGAGTTGGATTACAATGAGTTTGAGTCAATAAGATTTTTCTTCTAGAATTCTGGCTTCCCTCTTGAGTTATAGTGTTCAAAATTAAAATTTTAGATAATCACATGGTATATTATATATATTTAGAATTTAAGATTTTAAAATTTTAAGATTTAAGGGTTGAGTTATAATAGGTTTAAGTTGATAGGATTTTTTCGTCCTTTTTTTAATTATAATTTTTAAGATTTAAAATTTTAATTGTTCATAAAATATAGTATTCCCTTTAAAGAGATATTTATTCAACAAATAAAGACGCGTACACAATGTACAGTCTGCAACAGAGCCGGACTGAGGTACAAAATACTATCACGAATTCCAACTGCATGAGCACGTAAACGGCTATAATGTCTATTAATGTTGTCTTCAGACTGACTCAGCAAGGACGTGGGTTCCAACTACACGTATCGAGTAATCTTCTAGAGAAGTAAACTCCAACCAAAGCCATTGACCATCTCGGTTGGGCTACCCAAGTCATTGCACCACTGGCCGTGGTCTGCCCCACGGCGAGCCGCATAGCGCGGGTCCCACAACAACTCCCGGTTCCAGAACCAAACAATTCGGACGGCGGCCCCACGATTACGGGAACGCAATTCCCGATTGAGCCTGTGGCAGATTCGTATCAAGTTCTCCCAAAAAAACTCCAAGCATTCTTCCCAACGTTTAACAAGAGGACACGTAGATAGAACAACCAGCACCAGAAAAGATGGACGGATTTCTGGATGATCAATGTAGCCGATCCCGCTTTGGCAGTTAGCATTGCGCTGAGTTGGAGACGGTGATGTCATAAGGCGTTCTCGTTATTAGTGGCTTTGAAAAGGGTTAAATCGGAAGGTGGAATAAAATTAAAGAGAAAAAAAAGGTACGACTTAATGCACGAATGATCCTCCTCTGCGACCGCGCCACTCCCGCAGGCGATGTTGCTGCCGCTTCATTGATCTTCCCCTCTTCTCTAGATCTACATATGCTGCAAACCCTTAATCTCGTCTCCCCCGATTCGATCTCGCTGCATCTCATACCGCGTTTGAGGCGTAGATATCGTCGCCTCATTGCGCGGTCATCGGAAGCGGCGAATTGAGATCGAGGCGCAAGCGGAGGCGGGAGAATGGGGGCGAGATCCAGGGGGTGCAGCGGGTGGCTAATCTTTATCGTGGTGGCGTCTCTGATTGTTGCCGCAATCGTCTACGCCGTTAAGAAGAAGCAGGAACACAGGGACGCGCTCCCAGTGCCGGGGCCGCCCGGGGCCCTCGATCACAAGTACGCGGATGCGCTAGGCGTGGCTCTGCAGTTTTTCCAAGTGCAGAAGTGTATGTCCTGTTCGGCCTCTGATTCTTTGCTCCTCTCTTATTGAATCGTATTCAAAATTTCTTCCTTGTGTGGTGATACGGATTTCTTGGGCTCAAAATCTATTTCCTTTTCCCTTTTCCCTCTTTACCGGTTAAGAAAAATGGCATTTGTCGCGCAATGTGCATTTCGTCCGACCTCAGAGCCAAAGCGCAATGATATCGGTATTTTTGGGCTCTGAAATCCCTCAAAAAAAAATTGAATCTTTGGGAATTGAGATAGTCCATTTCTAGATAGTTTTTATGGAAATTAAACTGGCCTTTTGGCTGTTTTCAATGCACGACCAATTGTAATTTTTATCCCATTTATTTATTTATTTTGTCTCAACACGATTGCCAGAATTGCTTGTGACCATTGACTTCCAAAAAAAAAAAGAACTTTACAAGTAAATGAATTAGATTCTTTTTTTTCCTTTGAACAATGTGTTTGCTTATTGATTCCCTTCAGCGGGTAAGCTGGTCGATAACAAGATCCCTTGGAGAGGGGACTCTGCGTTGGATGATGGAAAAGAGGCAAGATTGGACCTCTCCAAAGGAATGTATGATGCAGGTGACCACATGAAGTTTGGCTTTCCGATGGCATATACTGCAACAATATTGTCTTGGGCAATTCTTGAGTATGGGGATCAAATGTCTGCTGCGAAGCAGTTGGATCCGGCTTTAGATGCTCTCAAGTGGATCACAGATTATTTGATTAATGCCCATCCCTCCGACAATGTGCTATATGTTCAGGTGACAAGAATTAAACATTTTCTATTCCTTTTCTTTGAATTTTAGGAAAAGAACATTTACACGACACCAAAACTCTCTGGTATCTGTTACATAATTTAAGATTTCTGACAATCCTGGCCAATTTAAAATTCTCATTTTCTATTATTTAACTTAACCTGACTTGAGTTGAAGAGGGTGACTTCATTGCTCCACATTTAGTTAATGACAGTTTGCCTTTTTAGACGATAGGCTTGACCATTTTATGGACGCACAATAATCATTCTTCAACAGCATCACATGAAAGATATCCAAAAAAAAGGCAATTATGATCCTTAATTTACAATCTTTAATTGATATGATTGCAAGCGTAAACGTTTGGCATGCATGCTTGTCATACAGGATGTTTATGGAGGAAATATTCAATTAGGCTGAGTACAAACCTAACTTTCAACTGCATGTTATTTATCTATAAATGATTTGGTTACTGGTTTATGTAATGATAGGAACTAAAAATCGAAATAGCTTTGCGACCCCTAAATCATTTAATGATATGAAATCTTTATTGAAGTGTTAACCATTATTATTATTATTATTATTATTATTATTATTATTATTATTATTTGTTTTTTGCTTTAAGCTTTGCACTACTATACTTTCTTCCTTTGACGAAGTGGAACTAGATATTTGTCTCAGTATTCTCATATGCGTCAGTAGGAGTGTAGGACAATTGCATGCCAAAGGCAGCTTCTTTTAATTCTTTTTCTTTCATTTTGAGATGCTGGTATTTATTTCTTTATTCAATACTATTGCTAACTGAAATGTGTTTCTTTTTTTCTGATTTATAGGTAGGAGATCCTGATGTAGACCACAAATGTTGGGAAAGACCAGAAGCCATGACTGAGAAGAGACCGCTTACTCAGATTAACAAAACTGCACCTGGAACTGATGTGGCAGCTGAAACAGCTGCAGCCATGGCTGCAGCTTCCTTGGTTTTTAAAACTACTGACAGTAAATATTCAGATTTGCTCCTTCAGCATGCTGAGAAACTATTTGATTTTGCTGATAGCTACAGAGGTATCTATAGTCACAGCATTCTCAAGGTTCAGACGTACTATAATTCTACTGGATACGGAGATGAACTGCTGTGGGCAGCTAGTTGGCTTTATCATGCCACTGGAGACCAAGCTTATTTAAATTATGTCACAGAAAAAAATGGGCATTCCTTTGCCGACTGGGGTAGACCAACTTGGTTCAGCTGGGATGACAAACGTGCTGGTACTCAGGTGCATATTTTTGTCTATTAAGAGAATTCCTTCTGCTACTACCAGAATTTATAATGTTTTATTTATAAGATAATTTTTAACATATTCTGCTTAATTATGCAGCTTTCTTCAATGTTGTTGGTTCCGTTGATAACATAATTGTCGAGATCAGGATCTGTAATTTTCACGTTGTTGAAGTTAATTGATCTATGCAGGTACTTTTATCCAGAGTGCAATTCTTTGGTTCAACTGAATTTTCGAGTGGAGAGAAGAAGGGTCTCCAATCGTATAGAGAAACAGCCGAAGCTGTTATGTGCGGCTTGTTACCTGATTCTCCAACAGCCACATCTAGTAGAACAGACGGTATGTAAAACACGCACACTATCTTCGAATTTTAATTACTTGTTTTACCTTTCTCCTCTTTTGACACATCCAAAATTTTCAATCCATGCGCAAGCATTGGACGGAAGCATTAATTGTCTTATTCTACTGGAAGAATAACGATGGAGCAACTTTTGAGCAACACTTTGGCATGTTTGCTAGATATTTCCTCCAAATTATGGAGCTATATCAGCTGACACTTGTCAACTTAAGCCAAACTTCGCATTGCGATTTCTCATCAACGTCGCTGTCGGTTTCATCTGCAGGTGGCTTGGTTTGGATAGATGAGTGGGATGCACTTCAGCATCCCGTGGCTGCTTCATTCTTAGCTGTCCTTTACAGTGACTATATGCTCACTTCTCGCACACCAGAAATCCAATGCAGTGGGACAACTTTTACTCCCTCTGATCTCCGTAGCTTTGCTGCATCCCAGGTGATTCTGCAAGCATGGGACACTTCGTCATTTTGGTTTTGCTCGAAGTGTCGATAGTGTTGCCCTCAACTGTTTGTTTATGTTATCAGGCTGATTACATCTTGGGTGACAATCCGATGGAGCTCAGTTACCTGGTGGGATACGGAGACAGCTATCCTGAACAGGTTCACCACAGGGGAGCATCCATTCCAGCGGACGCAGACACTGGCTGTAAGGGCTTCGAGTGGCTCTCTTCCACTGATCCAAACCCGAATGTAGCTACGGGGGCACTTGTGGGAGGGCCATTCAAGAATGATTCATATATAGATCTCCGAAACAACTCGATGCAGGGCGAGCCGAGTACCTATAACAGCGCAATACTTGTTGGATTGTTATCAGGCCTGGTCACCACCTCCTCTGTCTCCACTTCCTTGAGCTGATGATTAGCATGGCTTTTACACACACCCATTCGTTAATTTTTTTTAAAATTGTGTAATTTGCTCATCGGGTGAGTTGTCTTTGCGATTGTGATTTTCAGATAATCTCGATTGTTTTGTGCAATATGTAGAACATATGATAACATATTTCAGATAATCAATGCTACCCTGACATATTAAACATCAGATATCAAAACAACCATCAGGTACCAAAATTTCAAAAACTAGCATCTGAAAGCTTTCGACTATGACAAGTTGAAGGCCAAGGTCAGTTGGGTTTACAGGACTATTTCTTCTGAGGCTCATTAACTCAATTTGGCTCATCATGCTCCTATCTCACAAGGTACTCCTGAAACTTCTGCAAGTTCTATGGCAATTTTATAGTGACATACAATAACTTGTAAAAAACATAGGTCAGAGAAGAGAGAAAAGGAAGAGATCGAGTTGTTACAATTGGCTCAGCAGCAGATGAATCTATTACTAACATGAAAAAACAATACAGTTTCAGCATCCTCTAGAAAGCTAAAGTAGAGGATGGTGAGTGCCAACTGTGGCTACTATTACACAAGCATTGCCAAAAGAACTTCTGGAGAAGTGACCTAAACTTTGTTATAACTGTGCATAGGTTGCAATGAAACAATTCAGAAAAAGCAATACGTGATTTTTATTTTACGTAAATATTTCACTGGCTAATCAATACACGATATACGAATACATGTGATGCCTTCCTGCTCTGTTAGCTTTGCTGTTAACATGCATTTGCTACATTTACACTGTACAACGATCATGGGCAATCGTTAACAGGAATGCTAACAGATGACGCTGCCTTTTCAATATTTTCTATATTTACTCATGGATAGTTGTTTGGAGATGGAAAATTATCTGGAGAAATCTCAGAGGAATACGATGGAGGAGAATTGTACTCCCATGCCGAACTAGGCTTCCACTCACTGTCAACGTTCGGCGGCAGGCTGAAAGGAAAGCTGAGACCTTTCGCTTCTCCTCCACACTCGATGCCGCTGAGATTGCAAATGGATTCTGCAGCTTCTAAACTTGGAGTGAACTTCATGGGAAAATCCACCGAGGTTTCGCTATGCTGATGCAGATGCTGGTGGCGGCCGGAGTCCAAGTTTATCAAGGCTGGTGATTGGATTTCTTCCGAGGAGAAGAGGAAGTTGGGGGCTGTGATTTCTGCACTTGAAATAGGAAGAGGAGATGGGGTGAAGTTGATGAGATTGCTGTGCTTGTAGGAAATGGATTCAAAATCAAGATGGTAGCCCATGGAACTCTCCTGCTGCTGCTGCTGCTGCTGCTCCTGCTGCTGCTTGTTCCAAGCAAATTGAATGGCGGAGCCGGATTCCGCAGGGCAAGAAGGCATCTTTGACATCGAGAACAGGTCTTCTCCGTGAGGCTCGGCGACCAGGGGCATCCAGGGATGCGCGAGCGCTCTCTGTGCCATGGAATTGCTCTTCTTGAAGATCTTACAAATCGCCCACGCCTCCTGTTGATCGAAACCCTTGAATTGAAGCCGCCGAAACCAAAATAGCACAAAAGAGAAATCAAATTCTCACATTGACGGGTACGTGCTTGTCGGAGGGCCTCCTGGGCGAGGGCGACGCGCAGAGGAGCGCCGGTAGCCGGAACTCGTGCATCATCCAGTCGGTCTTGACCCCCTTGGCGGCCCTGCCGCGGTAGAAAACCAGGGATTTCTTGAGGCCGATGCATCGGGTTCCCTCCGACGAGTAGATAGGCCGGTCGGTGCCCGTGGCCTTCCAAAATCCGGCCCCCGTGACTCTGTTGGGCCGGGCGCTGTTCTTGTACTTGCGGTCCCGCGGGCAGTAGAAGTACCATTCCTTCTCCCCCGTCGTTGCCAACTCTTCATATATATTATTTTTTCAACAAGAAAATTAGAAAAATAAAACTGATCAATAAATTATTAATTTACAAAATAAAATGGATGCCGATGCACATCGAGGCCAGACCTTCTCTATCCACAACCTCATATTTTTCATAATTTGCATGTCGGATCATTGTCAAAAATTGACTAAAATTAACTATGATCTCTTTTAAATTCATCTTCCCATTTGGATTATAATTTTGAATTAAGTCAAGCGGCTGAAGGCCGTAGGTGGTGGGCAAATTATATGCTGCCAAGCAAGGAGCAACCCACCCACCGTCAACGCCCTCCGGCAATCTAAATGAGAAGATGAACCCACGGGAGATCATAGTCAATTTTAACCAAATTCCTATCACAATCTAACGTGCAATTGCGGAAGAGACTAGAGGATATGAACTCATACGTAGTCCTGAGAAGGATCTATTGTACGCAATTTTATCAAGAGATCGTCTACGAAACTCAAACCCGTAACCTTAGGTCATACAACAATAACTTTAATTTATAAAATATTTTAAAAAAATATCTCGCTATCGGCTATATAAATCATTATACGTCATTAAAATCAATCTCCTATTATATTATCATTTATATTTTTATATTTAATTAAATTTTATCTTATTTTAATAATTCTTTGATTTTCCTCACCTCGTCCTCTAATGGGGATATTTATTTATCATCTACTATGTGAACGTACGTATCCTATTAAATTAGATGTGTTTTTAGAGAGTTTTTCCTTAATCAGTATAATTCCGACTTTGTTTTTAAAAATAAAAATAAAAACAAAAGCAGAACTAAAATTGCTTACTTGGAAGATCCCATGGATCATACTTGTAGATGTCAAGTTGCCTGATGAGTTCAATCGG
>JBBMJZ010032921.1:0-10079 GCA_037833815.1 Zingiber zerumbet
GGGGTGGGTTTCATCCATACCCAAGTTTTTGGGTTTCATTCCAAAATCTTGATTCCATTCTTATCAACCAAACACAAGATTTGAGAATGAATCCATTCCCTCATTTCCAAACTCATAAACCAAACGTCACCTAAGTCTTTTTAGGTGTGAATTTGGGTTTAGGAGCTGGTAAACGTTGCCTTTGTTTGGTATGTTTTATCTGTTTTTGTTGGCTCCCCTATTGTTGTAGGGGTGTAAATTTGGCTAAAAAAGTCATATTGTTGATTTTTAAGTTGTTTTTAAATTTGAATGTAAGTACATTTGGTCTTAAGTGTAGTTAGTATATGTTGAATTCGTACACCTATATTGTCATATAATGACGGTACCTATAAGTCTATCCAAGTTTTATGTATTTCTTTTCCTAATTCTCCTGGTAATTTGCTAAAAAGTCATTCACCTAAAGCTGGATTACAATAATTTCCAGATACAGTTGTTAAAGCTAAGAAATCATTACCAAATGATTTAATGTAATTCCAATTAAAAAGTTAGAGTTGTTCTAAGTCCCTCATGACTTCTTTTTGTCTGATACCAAGACCAGTATTTGCATCTATGGCCGTTAAAAGTCTATAGATTGTATAATAGATATTTAAAATGTTATTTCTCTGAGCGGCAATTCGAGTAACTTCCTCAGGAAAATGAAGTTTAAAGTCTTTCCAAGTCGTTCTAACTACATCTCCTAAGTAGTTTTCTCCTACCCTAATCAAAGCATCACATGTTTCTATGTCAAGTTTATGTTTCGCTTGGTAGTCTTATTTGACAAAAACTATTCATTGTTCTAAGTAGGTATTGTATAACTAAGGGTCACATTCAATTATATTAAGTAGGACGACATCTTTGCTAAAAAAATGTCATTTCTGGTGGTCTTCTTTTTCCTATGGTTCGCGCTAAAGGATTATTTTTAGTATAAGGTACTATTCTTGTTCTTGATAGATGTCCTTGATCATAATCCACAGTTTTCATTGTACTTTCCGATAATCTAAGCTCATAAGATCTAGAAGTAGCCGATGATTCTGTTGGATTCATAAAGTTTGTGGTTATTATAGTTAGGTAACTAAGTACTTTTTCTTTTTTCTCTGAGTCAATATGTGGTTTGGAGTATATAGTTTTTTTGTAAGGTACAGATATTTGTAGCCAAGAGTTCTTAAGGTTTGCGTAAGATTTACTGCTTGATTCATTAAGTTAAGTTGAGCGGCTTACTGTTCTTCTATTTCTATTTCAGGTGCTAGAGTTGTTGGTTGATATCCATAAAATCTAACCGAAAGTTGATTGTTTCTATCCTTGTACATCAGTGAAGAAGTTGGTTGTAAAGTGGTGTCCTAAATTTGTAAATTAATATTCCATTTCATTCTTGCTAAAGTTTCAAAGTTATATTCTCTGGTTTCAGAAAATGTATTCCTTGTGTTGTTAATGCTTCTATCATATTTGTGACAGATACTTTAAAATGATTGTGCATATGATTCATTGTTTTTCCTAAAAAAAATAATGTCAAGTTGAAGACTATCACCTTGAAATTGGGCATACCCTTTAGCTTGAATGTGGATTTGAATATGTTTAACAAAGTCTCGGATGGTCATATTAAAATTTGGGCATAAATAGGTAATGCCTAAATTGGCGTTCATATCAACTTCTATAAGTCCAATAATAGCTTTCTCTGTATCAGAGAAGCGAGTATCATGTAAGACAAGTAAGACTTTTCCTCCTGATTTAGCTCTAGTTAGCCCTCTTAACCCAAACACAATAAGTCCAAGATGTATATAATTGTGTTTTCATATATATAAGGTTTTAGCGGCTTCTTTTGTCATTAAGCTAAGTTTAACTACTCTTCTATCAAGAAGATGAAGGGCTTCTTGTTTGTGATGTTGATACACAGAAGTAGAAAAGGTTAAAATCCTTACTGTAAAGTTTCTTGGGATTTAGAGTGTTTAATTGTTCATTAGAAAAGATTGTTAAATCTTTATCAATATCAATGATCTCTTCTAATCGATGAGGTCCCAGAGATGAAGTACTACTTCTTTTGGTCAAAGAATCTATCCAAGAAGTTGTATTGGCTTCAGTGGATCTCACAGAGTGAGAAGGACCCGTAAAAGCCTAAGTTTTTGTGAGACTCATTAGGTTGGTTATAAGTTAAAAATTTTGAAGTTATTGGTGGAGTTTTAGGAAGTGGTTTTCCTAAGGATAACTGACTAAAGTCTCTACTAATTTTAGCAAAAGCTTCTTTAAAATCACTCGAATAAAAACCTCCGAAAGTATGTTGTTCTAGTTGAAAAAGTTTTGTTTCAATTAAAGTTAAGCGATAATAAAGTGAAGTAATAAGAGCTATAATCATGTTGTTTTATTGTATCTGTATTTGATCGCCTTTTCTAGTAAGCTCAAAATGACAATATCCGTCGTCTTTTGTAGTAGAAAATTGTTTTGTATATTCTATAGCCTCATCATAATGAAAATTTTCATATTTTAATTTGTTCATTTATATTTAAGCTCCTCTAGTATGTGTTGTTGTGTATCTGGTTTTTCATACAATTGAGTTTTGTTACTTACTATGACTTCTTTTGACTGAAATAATAACTGTTTAGAGTCTGTTTCTAAATTTTGAGTTTCCTCATGTAATTTCGTTTGTACTGTTTGGGTAATTAAGTTTTGGGAGGCTTTTAAGTAATCAAGATTCTATAACACTTCTGATAAAAGTTTTTGTTGTTGGAGTTGATTTGTAAGTAAGTTTTCTACTTTCAATTCTAGTAATTGATAGTGAGATTCCAAAGATAAGCCTAGACTTAATGGTAAGTCTGTTAATGAATTTAAGTGTGCCTGATCAGAATGTAAAGTATACACCAGTAGTTCGCTTCTAATATAACAACTATGTTTGGTATTATCTACCATTACTACAATTCGTGGTTGAAAGGCAAGATCTAGATAATCTAATTTTTGTGCAGTCATACAAAGTTTCTAAGTCCAAGAATTGTTATGGCTCTAATACCATGTTTTCCTTCAATGTTATATATATATAAACGCTCTTGAATATTCTTTATACGTCTAACTAACCCTCACAAAAAAAAGTTACGATTTCAGACCCTCCACACATAATGTATCAGCCTTTGTCACCATCATGCTCCCTGACCATCCAAAGACACAGATCGTCATCGGATAGGTGGGCATCCCTGGACGCATATGTGTCTACCTCAAATCTACAATCAGAGGTGTGTGTGTGGATGGGAGGGTGCAAAACATGCACTTGATCTTACCTATTTGAAACTAAATATGTAAAGGGATAGCATTACATATGCTATGATCCCTGCAACATATGTAACCACAACAAATATAACCACCTCTAGGGTTTCTAAAACATTATTCATTTGATATCCTAAATATCTTATAATCACGTCATATATTGGTTTTTTCTCAAAAAATAAAAGGAATAATAATAATAATTTATATTTTTAGTTAATAGACTCATTCTTCATCTATTACGATAAATGCAATTTTAAATCTAAGTTTTGACTTTTGATCATTATGATAAAAGAATTGATAAAATATTAGCTTAACTAATAGACTCAATCAGGAAACATCATTCAATTCTATCTCCTAAGTGGTCCTTTCAACCTTTACATATATAAATATGATCTTATTGTTATTTTACATTTTCATCTAAATGAATGGTATATTTACAATTCTTTACCAATTTGCAATTAGATAAAAAAAAGACTCCTCATTAAGCAAGTTCAAAAATATTGTAGAGCCTCAACTTATACAGATATATTCAATTTTAGGACCTTTTCATTCTAGGACCTCTAAAAATTTAGACGCCAGTCTATTAATTAATCATTGAAATTGACATTTGAAGTATTAATCTGCTTGGGTTGAATTTTTTCCCCTTATAAGGTGACAATGTCTATATGTTCCATACTCTTGTGAAATATTGGAAAGGGCAAAGTTCCCAATCACATTTATAGCTCGGTAAAAGCATTAGAATCAGTACATGGTGTTGACAATTTAATTGATCATCCTTACAGCAAATGATTCGTCTTGTGATTGTCCCAACTAACCTCTCATACTTTCCATAGATCAAATAATAACTTTCTGTCTTAGCATCACTCTAACATTATGATTCATGAGATTGCAACCACCTATCTAGTAGCATACCAACTGCATCAAGCATAATAACCATTTACTTTTGTTGTAAAATATAAAATCCCAACTAGGCAACCTCAATGCCAAGGAAATACTTATGAGTCACCTAGATTGTCAATTTCAAAGTATTGATAAAGGTACATTTACAGTCTCGTGATTCAGAAAGAATCAGCATCATATGATCAAACACGCTTTTCTAAGTAAAAGGTAAGATGAAATACATAAAATTCTAATCATCCCAAATCGCATTTATAAGCATTGAAAGAGCATGAATCTCAGAAGATGAAATGTGATTGGTGAAGATACAGGTGGCTAATCAACTAAAAGCCTCTTGCAAGAGACATTGGTGTTAAGTGAGAAACACTCAGTTTGTTATAATAGTTCAGAAAGCATACTGGCAAGATCTGCAGATTCACAGGACCAGAAGAAGGAAGCTAAACAAAAACTATGGGACTCAGAACCAACCTCAGAGAAAGGAATTCAAACCAACAGATAAGATTACTCAATAGGTAAAATGCAATGGATAAAATGGAAAGGCACATGATTACCAGTGTGAAAGCAACTTATAATGATCAGAAAAGTGAGTTCTAATGCATAGGTGTGTCATTAAAAGAAGAAAATAAATAGAATGGGTGTGAACTGCAATATTATATAAGTCAACTAAAGAACATAAAGTTTATGCACCATAAGCATGGATACAGGTTCTTAGATCATAGTAAAAAAGGTAGTGATTACAAGTTTTAGCTCTCCCATAATCAACAAATTAAAATAAAATAAAACAAGTCATCTTCTCTTCATCCTTAAGACCAAATTTAGAAGATATTAATCTCTATTGGTAACCAGCAGGTGACCATATTATATAGCAAAAGAAATAACTCAGATCTTACCCTCTTTCCTGCCAAAAGGATTCTTGCAACCTTCACATCGGCATCCAAATGAACATCCAACACCAGTCTTCAAGAAAGAAACAGGAAATAAAAGCTTAAGGTCTAGTAAAAGAGAAAAGTAAATAAATTGCTAGCATATCTAGTTATGAAACAACCTGATAACATTCACAATATTTCTTAAGGCAGAGTGACTTTTTGCAATTGCATCCTCTCTTGTGTCTTGCAGAATTTGGAGTTGCCCCCATAGTCTCCTGCAAAATTGGAAACTTAATGCGGCTCCACAGGAAGAAATAATGCATGAGAAACAACATTGAAGAGTTATTATTACTTCACTGTCTTTTAGAGGATCACTGACACAAAGAACCACCTTGGGTGCAAATGCAAGTGGATTTCGAGACTCTATCTGCTGTTTGGCTTCATGGATAGCATCCTCATTTTCTGGTTTGTTAGTGCACTGTTGGCAACCACAAACTTCTGTGCAGAATATTCCAGCAGCAAAGCAGTCACAGTAACTGAAGAGAGAAACATGAAGTTACCACAGTGAAAAAAATTTAGGCAGGTTTAGAGAATACGTACAGTTTTAAACATTTGGACCTCTTACAACTGCAACGCTTCTGACCTTCAATTTCAGATGGCTTCCTCCTAATAAATTCAGAGTGCAAACAAAGTGAATTGGAAGTAATAAAAGATTAAAGTACCATGAAAGCTGAAATTATCTGAATGGAGATAGTAACCTCTTCTTTCTAGAACTAGACTGACTTGAGTTATCAAACTTGTCATCATCTTTAGAAAGTGGCCTTTTCAAGTTACGAGGGGTTATGTATTGCTCAGCAAGCTTTGACTGCATAGAAAATTGTACAGTTTTTGCATACTGCGGAGTTTGATGGCTAGAAGATGTTGGAAGTTCCAAAACATGATTTTCAATGTCATTGGCTCCAGTGTCTTCACTAGCACATTCAAGAAATGGGTTCAGGACATTTGCAGTTAATGCGACAGAATGTTGTCCTCCTAAGCCTGTAGAAACTGACTCCATGTCTGAACCTTGTGAAAGTTGATCATTACTGCCAAGAAATGAACTTTCTTCCAAGCATGAATCCTTTCCCATTAATTGAGCTACCATACCAATACTTCCAATGCTGTTCAAGTGCAGGCCGATACGAGATGGCCTAGGATCTAGCAAGGAAGAACTTCCCACAGGTTTAACCATCAAATTGGGCATGCAACTTTGAGTGTCTGAATGAGAGCCTTGCTTCATCCCACACGTTTCAAATGGTTCCGCATGAGAAGCATTTGAAGTAAGCATGTGGACAGCAGCATCCGATGGTTCTGCACCAGAGAGATCATACGTAAAATTCTGATAGGGTTCTTGGCATGCAGTATTTTTGATAGCCTCAAACTGAAGACGCTTCCGCATCCCACGCTGAAGCTGAGCAATGTCCTACATTCACTACCATAATCATCAGATCCAGCATAATGGAAAAAGTGCTTGATAACCACTAATCATACGAGATGGAGATAACTATTGCTGAGATTGTTGAAAATTATATAGACGCCAATACAAGTAGACAATGGACTTCCTAGCTAGGCCATACAAGACAAGACAGTAATGACCGGTGTTTCATCACCAAACTTATCAACACACAATGGAAAAAGGAAAATAAGTATTGCACCATTTTTTCAGTTTGTTTCTAAATATGGACTTAAAGGTAACTTTTCAGTGTTTTGTGGGTCAAATATACATTGTGGGATTAAGATCAGCGAAATAAAAACATCTAATATTAGATCGACAATGCTAGTGCTTACTGAACCATCCTGTTATCAGCACAAGTCCAACAATAGGTCCATCATAGAATTGGTACACAGATCATGCACCCTTTCTACATCTTACTGACTCTTAGTCTACAAAAGTCATCTATGTTATTATTTTTTTGAACCAAAAGTAGAAGATATAGAATGTGAACACCAATTTGTACCTCATCATATGGAATCTGATTGTCAGAAGATGGTATAATCTTATCTTGTGAAACATCAGGATCTTTGATAACATCTTGAAAATCCTGAATCAATTCAAAGGATTGAGGGGTTGAATGCAATTCATCTGAGACTTGTGAAAAACCTTGTGGTGTTACACCTTTCAATTTGGTTGTTGTATTCAAATCTTGATCCACCGTATCCACTTCAGCTTTTTCCCCTGTTGTTGGTGCCAAAAGTGAATGAATACTATCTGTGGGGTTATTGTTGATGATTGATACTGGTTGCCCATCAAGTGAAATTTTATTGGTTATCTCAACAGCATCAACAGATTTTGTCTCGCCATCAGTTAAAGATGGTTCAATAGGAAAATATGCTTCAGTACCTGAGAAATCTTTTTCAACTTCCGATGAGGCGAACTGCTCAGTAGTCTTATGATCAGAAGTTTTTTGTGTATGGTATTCACAAGTTTGATCATTCATTTCAAGGGAACTGTTAGAGTCAATTAATGGACGTTGCAGAACAACCATAACTTCTGAGTTCAAATTAGATGGATCAGAACGCCCCACAGCATCATCTATAGATTCATCTACCAAAGCTGAAGCAGAAGTAGCAGAATTCAAGTATGCAAAATCATTCTTAGAAGACTCCATAGTATTAACGTTGGCATTAGTGCAAATTTCATGTACAATTTGAGTCATTTCTTTAGCTTGGATTGAAAATTTACAAGAAGAAGCCTTATCAAAATTATCTAGTGGATCTTCCAAAAGTGTGTCAACAAAACTTGAAGAATCACCACTATTTTCATCCTTAGAAGATGGATTGCCATCGCCTTCATGAATTCTAGAGCTCAATTGAACCATTGATTCCGAGGTAACCAAGGGTAGTGATAGGAAACTGACAGAAACAACAATGAAAAGATTTGTAACAATCAATCCTTCAGATATTTTTCTTCTTACAGAAATTAAAGTATGACAAAATCTGGTACCTTCTCGCAGTATCTTTTCTAGGAAGAGAAATATGTGGTGATTTAAATACAGGTTGAGGAGATGGAAAACTAAGATCTTCATACGCTTGCAAGCCATGCTCCGAATTAGAATATTGAAATGGTGACAAACTGTTAACATAGCTAGAGAAAGGTGATTCCTGCAAAATGAAATGGAACCAAAATCATAACATCAAACGCTGCAGAAAGGATGGGAACAAAATCTTAAAAAAAAAATAGACAAATGATAGATGAAAAATAAATACTATGAAATGGGTCAGAAATCAAAAATAAAAATTATTAGCAAACATGCACTTAGTTTATTAGAGAAAGCAGAAACTGCACAGCCCATGTAAATGAAAAGCAAGGATCAAAGTTTACACACGAATATGCAATTTTATCATCATGAAAAATCATCATCCTTTAACAAGACGCACAGTATAGACCAAGAAATGTTTGCCATCGTGCAAATCATCATCACATTCTTAGAGAAGCATCTCCTATTTTTTTCGAAGTAAATCTTAAAAAACGAATCAGAATAGCCAATCGAAACTATTCTTCCAACTCCAAGCACTACTTTAGAAAGTAACGAGGTAGTGCAGTAGCAACTAGAGCAAAGCATCATCATCAAAAACTTACTAAATGTCTGAAAAGGGCTGATTTTGCATCAAAATGAATACCAGCGTGAGCCATAAATGCCTGTCAAAAACCCTAAATCTACTGTAAAGAATGCTACGGACATCAAGAGATAATCAATGAAAAAAGGAACTCCACAAGAGACTTTTCCAGAAGATTTCTAGGGTTACTAAGTACGACGGCCAAGAAAAACAGTATCTCGGAGCAGGAACCCAAAAATGTGCAAACAAAAGCACAAAAACGACCGATTCCCGCTGGAATTTTTAATGGAAAACCGAGAAAAAAAAAAGAACCTTGATTGGCGGTGAAGGGTCGGAGCCGGGGGCGGAAATGTTGGTTGCTTCTGGTGAATCCATGTCCATGGCGGCCCCAAACCCTAATCTTTCGCCCTCAAGCTGCGAAGAAACGATCCAAAACGCACGAACGAAGCGTGAGATTTTGTTTAACTAGTCATCCAATTTTTTTTTCCCCCTTCTTTTCTTTGCCTTCCCTTTGTGTTGTGCGATAATAAAATTTGGCTTTTAACTTTGTTTTGGGATGCAGAAGGAAATAAGGGGAGGATTAAATAGATGTGGGCGGGAAGGATGAAATTACCAAAAGGGGCATGAACTCCAACTTGTTTTTGGCACACGTGCTCTAGCAAGTGCAATATTTCGGATGGCAAATGAGTAAAAATAATTGACAAAAGAAAAAAAGGAAAAAGGTTAACAATTAATCGCATTTTTTTTCTTTTTGGGGTAATCTAAATAGTAAATATCCAACCTTTCTTACTAAATCGGGAGATGAACGACATCTCCTGATTCATCTATCCAATAAATTTAAAAATTAAGTGATAGTGTCACTCGGTAAATGTGTTTGTCTAAGAATTTGATCATGATAGATAGGGCTATAAATGACAAAGCGTTCGTAAATAAGTTTGATGTTCGGCTTAGTAAGAGTTTGTTTATATTCGTTCAATATGCACAAGATTAATTAAACAAATAAGTTTGAACAACTCGTTAAGCTAAACAAACAAACTTGAACACATATGTGTTCAGCTTATTTACGTTCGTGAACAACGTTCATGAACCATATTCATTAATAAAATTCATTTCAATATACTAAATAAATAATATAATAAAATAAATAAATTTAAATTATCAAGCTCAATATCCAATCAAACAACTAAAAGTTTAAAACAATTAAACAAACTTGAATTGAGAGCTCGTTAACATCTAAACAAACAAAGTTCGAACCAAGCTCATGTCAAGCTCGAACCAAGCTCAAGCCAAGCTTGAATTGAGAGCTCGATAGTCCCCAGGGCGTAGCACAGATAGGGGGTGCATGGTTCTGTGGCTGAAAGGTCCAGGGATTGATACTCGAGTTATCACTGCCTGGGGTTAACGTTTCCGCCATGTACTTTCCACCTGTGTACCTGCATTTACCTCCCTCCATAT
>JBBMJZ010032970.1:0-10078 GCA_037833815.1 Zingiber zerumbet
GACTTTATCGGATTGATCGATTTCGAGGAGATTGAGTAGAAAATGGATGGAGCAATCTTTATTACTTGAATTTTTCTTCTTTTTATAGTCGGATTTGAGAATCGTCGGAGTTCCTCACTCTTCAGTTTCAGATTGCTACAGTCTGAGTTAATCTATAAATAATTTTCTTCTTCATACTGTTTTCTTATACATAGAATGGAGATCTCATAGCTTATCAATGTTTTTGCTATAACAGATTAGTTTATAGCACAGAAATGTGATCGTTCGTCTGGCCTCACTTGGATTATTTTTCTTCTTTGGAATTTCCTTTTATAATCCAGTATGATTGAGAGTGTTGTTAAGTTGTCCAATTGTTTCTGAATTTTATAGCTTCTTATAGTGTTGCCCATTGTGCAGCATGTGTTCTTGACATTTGGATCAGGAACAACTGCATGTATCTTGCGCTACAGAACTTTTTTGAATCAAATTAATGTCTTTTGTTGCCAAGTTACTCCAAGTCAATAGCAAACAGACCAATTAATGTTCATGTTCTTGTTGCTATGGTTCATCAGAATTTGTAGTTCACTTATTTGATGCTTTGAGGAACATAATGCATCTTAAAAAAAAAAATCAAAAACATGTAGTTACAGTTTGCCTATTAATTTGTCTTCTTGTGAAATAATCCTCATCATTTGTAATCACGAGTTTGGTTACCATCTGTAATTCTGCTTTATTGAGTTACTACTAGTATTGAAGTAGTTCTAAATCATAAACTTGGTCCTTGCTCTTGCTTTCACCATGAAGTTCTTCTCTGGTTACTTACTTGAAACAAGTTGTATCACTTCTTTATTGCTATAGTTGCAAGTTCTTGTTCATACCTCTTTCTCACTGTTGAATCAATCTGTGCGCCAGAGAGAAAGAAATGGCCCAAACCAATCATGCTTTGTTAGACTTGCTAGTATATCTCTTATCAGATTGTGCACCATTAGATCGATTTCCTAGTTCAAGTAATTCGAGGAAAGCACATACGAAGTGTTGCCGAAACGATAGTTATGCTGTTCTGGAGTATGTTTTAACTTGTGTGAGTTTGCTGCTTACTGACCACCAAGAAGAAGTTTCTTTTCTGGGAAGTTTTTCGACAAAATTCCTGGATTGCTTGCGTATTGATGGACAATTCTGTATGGTTTTCCAGTTTGTGTTTGACTAATCCTTGGGAGAATCTATAACTCGGTTAGCTAATTTTTTTTGTTAATGAGTTTAGTAAGAATCATATTGCTTGTTAGGGGCCTATTTTTACTCTGTACTTTCGACATTGCTGAGGATGAAGATTAAGCCATTAAAGACATGTTTACTCGAAAGGATGAACAGCAACACAATCTCTCGTCAAAGTCAAATATGAAAAATGATAATAATTAGGGAAACTTTTAAACTTTTATTTTCACCCTTATAATTATTGCTATTCTGAATGCTCCCGTAATTTTTAATCATCTCTCACACTTTTATAAATGATATCTATTCGCCTCCTCCCCTATTATTATAAATTAAGGGCGTAAAAGTTTCAACCCTTCCCTATACACTAATCATTGTCCGGATTAATTTACCTCCTCCGTGTTGAATTAGGGACGGATTTGTAGAGACGCTAGGGGCAAGTGAATTGTCTTTTGCCACGATGAATTATGAGCGTAAATGAAAATGGAGTGGAATAATATGGAAATATTAATATTTGAATTTAAAAAATATATATTATATTGTTATTTGATTCAAAACTTGAAAATACAGCTAATTTTGGCCTGAGCTTAGTTTAAAATACAATTCGAGGTCGAGTTCGAATTGTTCACATCCTGATTTGAGAATCAAATTGTAATTTGAAATGATTTAAATTCGAATAATTTAGACCTTAATTTTAGAATATTTAAATTAAAATTATATAAAAATAATCACAATTCAAGTATATTTAAATTAAAATGATGTAAAAATAATCACAATTCCAGTTGCAACTTATGAACAATTAAATAAAATACTATCAGTTCGAATCCAATTTTAAAAAATTATCAAATATATTCGAATTCAGTTTAAATTTGATAATTTTAAATATAAATCAAGTATTCTTCAAACCGACTCGAAAGTTCATGAATAAAATCATTTCATTTGCTCCTCTATTATTGGAGCAAAAGGTAAAGTTGTTATCTTAGCAGTCCCTCTAGAATGGCCCGGGCCATAATCTCTTGAAAGGATAAATCACAAGAGATATTTGTCTTAACACAACGGCCCTTTGTATGGAAAGATCAGACACTCAACGAGACATTATATATTAGTTTGGAATTGATCTCACTTCTATTATTGGAGCAAAAGATTATACTGCTTATCCAAAATAACTCTGTATCATCGATCACATGATAAGATACATATAGATAAATCGTAAGGTATTTTATTCTAGCGCAAGGATCCTTTACAAAGAGAGGTAAGATACCAACAAGGTATTTGACCTACTGAAAATCTATTCAAACAAACATCATTACGTACATATAAATGGTTGACTTATAACACTTAAAGCGAAGAGTGCAACGATAATAATGAAAGTACAGAGGGCATATTTTAAAAAGCAATAAAAATCTGGGAAGTAAATAAAATTATCTCATGAAAATCATTTGTCGCTCTCTCTGTTGTCAGTGTGGATTGCCCTGTTATACATGAACACAATAGGCTTCCAAAACTGATGAACAACAACAACTAAAATCAAAACTCTACAGGAAACATACATAGTCTAAGATATGTACAAGTAAAGATCTTGTTTCGGCAAAATGTAAAAAGAAGAAAAAAGTTTACAGCGAAATATGTTTCATATGTGGAAATGGTTGACACCGCAAAGAGTAGAAGAAATCGGGATCTCCATTGAGTAAAGGCCCCATATGTACAACCAATCCCATTAGTGATGGTAAGATCTTATTTCTCCTGCAAGAGAAACAACAGGAGTTCGTGTGAGTGGTAGACCGGATCAATGTTGTTCCTTAGAACAAAGAATTGAAATACCAACATAAATTCAGTTCAAACTTTGAAATCACATCGAGGAAAATAGCAGTTTAAAGCACAATGGAGTTGGTCCATGATCAACATGTCGATTTATCAAGTTCAAAAGAACAGTGAAACAAAGGTATATGTAAGCGTTGTGATTTCAAAACAAACATATACTCGTACAGTTGCATAACAAACCATAGTAACTATCCTTTTCCAAGAATTGTGATGGATAAAATTATATTCAGGCAACTATTTTCAAACCATAAATAAGCAAATACGATGACCTACTTGATGTGGATGTGCTACTTATCCTGCTGATTCTATCTTGTCACCACTCCTTTCCTATAAAACATGCAAGAAGGAACATGATCAGCCTTCAGAATAAACAAAGATCAAAACGTCCATACCAGCTTAGCCTAGTGGCGGAAAAAAGAGTAAAAAATTCATTTTTATGGACAATAAGACTTCAAATATACTAATTGGCATACCACAGCTGGAACTGTCTCCTTCCGGATCTTCCGAGTTGGGTTCCTCATTGTCACAAATTCCTCTGCAGAAGTCGGGTGAATTCCAACAGTGAAATCAAAATCTACTTTTGTTAGTCCAGCTTTTACAGCAATACCAATTCCCTGAGCAAGAAAGAAACTGAATTTTGTAGCCTAAAATATGAGGCGCCCGGAATTAGTGAAGAATGCAATTGAAGTAAAGGTACTAACCTGTATAATCTCTGGTGCATCGTCCCCACACATGTGAGCACCTAATACTTTATTTGTATTTGCACACACAATGAGTTTCATAAACACACGATCAGGCAGACCAGAGAGGGTAGCCTTAAGAGGCCTAAAGTTGGCGGTATAAATATCAACATCACCATACTCTTGGATAGCCTACATCAGTTGAATTGTTCATATGTAAATGAACACGAAAGCTCATCCGTAAGTACTATTATTACATATATAGTGTGCCTCACCTGCTCTTCGGTTAGACCAACTTGCCCAATTGGAGGTTGACAGAATACAGCAGAAGGCACAGCTCTGCCATTAGTACAAAAGAATTAGTTAGATAAATTCATCGACTTTACCAAACTAAAAGATTTCTGTGTAATGCTATTTGAGTGTTTGAATCATAAACTGGAGCGGGGAGCCTAGAAGTACATATTGGCATGTACTGCACACATAATTATTAAAATTAGGTGGCATAAAGGAAGGTTCGTCTTCAATATCCACTATTGCATTTTTGTTGGTTGATCAAGTACACAAGGATGACAAGAAATATTACCTGTAAAATTGTAGCATACTCAAAACTCCAAGGTAACTATCAAAGATCACAGGTAATCTTCCATTTAAACAGGCAATGCACATGTAGCACCTAATCCTCAGGAACAGAAAAGAAGCCCTGAGGTCTAGTGAAGCATATGTGAAGGTTTCTTATTCTGTTAGCAAGTATCATATAAACCATTGAACAATATCAGGACTACAAATAATTTGGTGCTAAAGATCAACCAGATAAACCTAGAACCAGAGCACTCCATGAATTACGGTATTATATTTTAACCTTCCTACTGTGGGTCAAGCTTCGGAAGTGGCAATAATTAGAAGCTCTAACACTTTTGAAGGTTTCTTCGGATCTTCCTGCAAATAACCAGCGGAACATGTTCCACACATTAAAATTGTGGGAAGCTTATGGATTGAATAAACTTACCTGAATTCATCGTCAAAGATTATGTGCCTTAAAAGAAGGGAAACAATGTAGGTGATACAAACAAGGATCATTCCCATGGGAGAAGGAAAAAATTGCAAGCCCATTACAAGAAAGAACCCATCACTCTGATGTTTGTTATAAACAGGAGAAAATTGATCTTGTAAAGGGATAAAGAGGAGCATTGAGATCTACCTAATTTCCCATTGACAGCATGGGAGTTAGAAAATCATTTTTCCTTGAGGCTACTACATTGAATCTCAAGATCAAGTATGCAACTCCTCAACTTCAGAACTAACACGAAATCAATTACAGATAAGACCTACAAAATAACTACATGTACAAATTTGGCATAGACATATAATTATATAAATGATTTCTAATTGCTAACTAATATGCCCTGTGCTTGTAACAGAACTTCACCAGTAAACTACCTCATTGCATTCTACCGCTTAGACTTGATGAAAGACTTCAAGCTACTAAAGCATTCTCAAACAAATTCATTTGTATCAAAAGCATTTCCACAAGTGCTGATGAGGAGCTATTGCCATGGTTACCATATGTCTGAAAATTTTGACCTCAGGGCATATGAAAACATTTCATTGTTTATTGATGCAATTAGTTTTCTGAAACAAAGTTATCGAGTTCAGTAAATTTTTTATCTGCGATGAGATTCTTCTTCAGCTATGTCTTAACTTTGAACATTCAGAATGTGTCTCCCAGCAACCTTTAAATTGAATGCTGATATCTACAATTTGGATAAGAAACTCTTCACAAAGCCATTCTGAACTTTACTATTCTAACAATAATGTTAGGCGTTAAAATGCTAGTATCACATGTATGACCAAATACAACCAACAAAATACAGTAAGTATTACTATAAGAAATGTGAAAAAACACAATAAAAAATCAAATATGAAACTGTAAACAAACTGATCCATCTTCAATAGGGATAACTAAAACTCAGAAAAATGACTATTTAGTTAACTACTGGATCTAGACAAGTAAATGAAAAGATAAACTTAGAAGAACAACTATCTAGTAACTGGATCTTAACTACAATATGAAAGATTCTGAACATTCTCTTGTTGTGACTCTTCTTTCAGTTATCAGAGTTCTATCACTCTTTAAATTGCCCCTGAAATGCTGTAAATACATACCTGCAATCTGGCTTTGTTGGTTGATTAAGAAAGACAGTTTTAGCAAATGCCCCTCCTTCCATTAGTGCAACAGGAGTTAAATGTAACCTATCTGTAGCGTCTCCAACTGCCCAGATGGAATCAACTGATGTCTGAGAGTAATCATCAACCTAGAGTAAACAAATACATAGGGTCAAAGATGTTTTGGAAAGACTTCCCAGTAAGTAAATAAAGAGCATAGTAAAGGTACCAGAATGGCACCATTCTTAGCCAATTCTACTCCAACATCCTCCAGTCCCAAGTTCTACATGTATGAAAAAAAAAAACTATATGTAGCCACTATAGTAGGGTGTACCATAATATAAAAGATAAATTCAAGCCCCAAATAGCAAACCTTTGTA
Organism: Zingiber zerumbet; assembly: GCA_037833815.1. Classification (NCBI taxonomy): domain Eukaryota; kingdom Viridiplantae; phylum Streptophyta; class Magnoliopsida; order Zingiberales; family Zingiberaceae; genus Zingiber; species Zingiber zerumbet. The sequence continues at coordinate 6,233 of JBBMJZ010032970.1, forward strand.
TTTGGTCTTCGACCTGTTGCAAACATTATATGTGAAAAACCATCAACTGTTCCTTTGTTAGTTCGAAGTGATAATTTTCCATCCGTTGACTTAAGAATTGACTGAGGAGTCTCCTCTACATGAAACTCAATGCCCCGCAACGACATTTGTTCCAAAACAAAGTCTCTAATCTGCAGAAACCAAACTGTGAGGGAATGGATTCGCAATTAAAAGTAGAAAAATGTTCCTCTTAATTCAATTTAGCTTTCTCACCTCCTCATCAAAGCCCCTCAGCACCTTCTTTTGTCGTATAAATACATGAACTTCACTTTTCAATCCACTGAAGATACCAGCAAACTCTAAAGCAATGTATCCACCTCCTACTATTGCAATCTTTTCTGGTTTTAAAGGCAAGTCTAATGCAGCATCTGAGTCAATAACATATTCTATTCCAGGAATATCAGGAAGATTAGGGCGCCCACCAACTGAGAGAAGTATATGCCTAGATGTATAGCGTTTCCCATCTACATCAACAGTATGTGGATCAACTATCTGCACCAGTAGGACCATGAAAACAAATAAATTATTTAGCAATCAAAAAATCTTATGCAGTAAAATGAACGAAAACTTTAAACTGATTTCAAAAGCACATCCAACCTTCCCACGACCTTCAATTAGAACGACACCAGCATTTTGAAGGATATTTTTGTAGATTCCTGTGAGACGCTGTAATTCTGCGTTCTTGTTAGCAATAAGTGTCCTCCAGTCATGTTTTGGATCAGTTTCATAGGTCCATCCAAAGCCATGACTCTCTTCAAATTCGTGAGAATAGTTGGACGCATACACAAAAAGTTTCTTGGGGATGCACCCACGAAGCACGCATCTATATAACAGAAAGAAACACACGAAATAAATATGCCTCCTTTGTGTATTCTAACTCAGAGGAACCAGTATGAGTCACTTGCTTTGGATGTGTGGTTTTCATAATCAGTGAGATTGACTAAAAAACAGATTGAGTTCTAACAGGTTGATAAAGCAATCCTAGGTCAAAACTTCTTTACTCATTGATATCATGAAGTTGAACAGCCAAATCATCTCACAGGGGATGCTACTTTCTCAGAATGAGAGCAACATATTAATCAGGAGAAAATCAGTCAATTAGATGAAACACGTGGATGAAAGTGGAAATTTCAATAGATTAATGATCATTGATCTGAACTACAATTTTTAACAGCGGATGCTACTTCCACATTAAAAAGAAAAACAGCATGAATCAATGCTAAATTTCAATCAATCACATGAAGTACATGGATAAAAGCGGAATCTTACGTTCCTCCGACGCCGCCGGCATTGTCCGCGGACATCGTCGAGAATGGTAGCTCGCAGATGGCCACCTTGGCGCCATAGGCCGCCGCGAACCGCGAGGCGCGGACGCCTCCGCTGCCGGCGCCGATAGTGAACAGGTCGAAATCGAACTGGTGCGAGTCGGCGGCTCCGTTTCCGCCGTCGGCGTAAGCGCGGACAGGGAGCCGGCGAGAGAGGAGGCGGGAAGGGAGGAGGACCCGCGAGGAGAAAGCGAAGGGAGATTGGAAGGGGATGGAGAGCAACGTCGTGGAGATGCTCCTCAGGGCGGCGGCGGCGGAGAGGGCCGGAGGCGGTGGTCGGAGAGAGAGGACGGCCGCGAGCGGGTACATCGTAGTCAAAACTGGAAAGCGAGCAGCAGCGGAGAGACTGAGCGCAAAAATACAAAATTACCACTTATCCCGAAATTCTGACGAGGCGCAATCACAATTATATTTATTTAAAATAAATCATTAAATCGTTTTTTAGAAAATGTAAAAATACCAAAAAAAATAAAAAGACTTATTCGAGATAAGTATTCAATAAAGTTTCCAATTCATGGTCATAGAATTTTGATATTTTTCATTTATCTTAAAATATATAATTCCGAAGCTGAATAAATTAAAATTGGAACATATATATTTGCGTATAAAAAGGAATTGACGTTTGGTGAGCGTAATTAACCAAAAAAAAAAAAAAAACTGGCATAAATAATCTCATATAAAATTATAAAAAAATTACTATAGATGAGCCAAAAATAAAATTTGAAGAGAAATTTTATAAAATAATGATTAGATATAATATGTTATAGAGTTTAATGTTGGATCATGACTTAAACATAACTAAAAAAAACCTGGGCTTAATAAATGCTATGATTATGTAATAAGAAATCATGTCAAATAAGCAAATTAAGTGAGAAGATAAAAAACAAACTTGATTAAATTTAATGGCTTAAAAATAATATAATTAATGATGTAAAATTTAAATAAATAATATAATAAATTTATGATAAATTTAACATGGATGCTCAATGAGTTTAAATATTATCAATACTTACTAATATCTCTGATTAATACTCCCTGAAAATAATAGATCTGTTACTTTAACAATTCTTCTAGTACCAGTTTCATGGATATAGAGAGAGATAAATACAGGTACATAGGACACAAATGTTAGATGCGTGGTGGGGTGACCACAAGTCGTCAATTCCTAATAATCGACCCTTGAATATTACGTTAGAGATATGATGTGCCTACTATCTATGCTACACCCTGAGATAATTAATACTCCCTAAAGAATCCATGCTAGGGGAGGCAGAAAGCTTGAGCATCGGGGTATGCAAGTTTTGTTGCGGAATGATTTGATGTTAAGGTTCCGCCGCGCCCAATATGAAGAAATGATTTAGCGCTGGTGCATTTGGTGCAAAGGGATTTGTGGCTCCTAAATGAAGGTACTCAAGTGTTCATAAAAGAAGTTTGATAGGGAGGGAAGGAATAGATCCGACCCTGATTTGGAATTGATGATTCAACGGTTTGGAATCATGGTTCGATAGTTTGGAACTATTAGTGCGAACGTTCTTGAAGGGTCACCCCTTGACCGTAACCATTTAAGATAGTTACGGTTCACGATTTAGGGCATCTACAGTGGTTAGAGCCTATTGAGAGCTCCTTTGTTGCCACGTCTGCACCACATCAAAAGTTAAAAACCTCACACCTCTCTCCACTATCAAAAAAGCTCTCAACAACTCCTTCTTAGGTCTTACACTTTTCATCAAAAATTAATTCTCATCTCCCCCTTCATATTTTACATTATACACCATTGAATTTTCATAAAATTTAAATTTATAAATTGCTAACATGGAATAACATTAATAATTAAAAAATATATAAATATTATAGTGCATCAGATAAAAAGATATAAATTGTAATAATATATAAAAAAAACTTAAACTCATCTACACCCACCAGACCATGTTTATGTTTAATTTTTTCCACCATTTTCTCATGTAAATAAAGTTTTTCTAGTGTCATCTCACTAGTATCCTTCATAAGAATTTCATAATCCTTATGAAAGATCTCGACTTCCCGCAAAGCCATTTTTTACATTTGATATTCTTTAATATCTTGTCATTTTTTATCAATGTTATGTTCCATTGTGTCGCCCTTTCTGGCTTTAGATTTGCCCTTCCTCTTCGCTGCCTTTTGCCCTATCGAACGAATGAAAACTTCAGAGTCGTCTAAATCAACACTTGTATCTAGATTTGATGTTGAAGGGGAAAACTCAGATGTCCTTGCCTTCTTATTAGAGTAATGAACAATTGATTGTGGAGTATATTTTTCATATTCCTTGAGAACCCTCCACACATGCATATACTTAAAATCTTTGTTATTGTTGTTGGCTTTCCACATATTCAGTGCATTCTCTAACACATTCTCGTCACTCCAACCACTTTAACGATGAGTATAAAAATTATTATAAGTTGCAGAAATATTTACCATCGGTGCAAACCTATAATAATGTGATTTC
>JBBMJZ010032987.1:0-10076 GCA_037833815.1 Zingiber zerumbet
TGATTATGTTGGGTTAGAATTTTGTAAACTTTTGTGTAGATGATATTAATGCTTCTCCTATGTTTAGGTTTTCACAATTGCTATCGTCGATGACCGTTCCCTTCATTGCCCGTTGACAATCTATACATGGAAGAAGTGCATGCTAAGGTTAGTATAGTTGGACCCTCTCCTATTTAATATTGCTTCTAAATGATGCTTCAGAACATCAATAACATGTATTACTTAAGTTTCTTGTTTTGACTTTATTTGTGTGATTCTAAAACATTCCACCACCAGTGGCATTCATTTCTTCGTTGAATATGTGGATTGAAAAGATACATAAATTCTAAATATTGATCTATTTTTGTAAATTCTCTAGAAATGAGCTTCCTTTTTTATTCCTTGTATGTAGTTTGGAGAGAATTATGGTTCACTGTTGGAGGTCAGCATATTCCTTTTGGTGCATCACCACAGATAAGTTTATTTTTCCTTTTTCTAGTTATAATATACTTCCTTAAATTATCTTCCATCATCTCTATTGAAAATATTACTACTATATATCTAGCAGTCACTTCTTTCTAACATGCCCCCTACATATATCTATTTTTCTCAATAAATTACAAAGTTTTATCATAGTTTCACCCAAATGTGTTTCCACGACTTACAAATTCTTATGATTTTTGTAGGATATCTGGACTGAACTTGGATCTCCTTATGAATCTTTCAGAAGTAAATAATTTTACCGTTCAGATATCTTTTTCTTGTGTTTTGCTATTCTGAAATCCTTAGTACTACTTTATAGGGACTAGTATTTAGAAAGATATTAATTCTTAACCACTCTGCTGAATAAATTGTTTAAGTTTTGGTGGAAAGATAAAACTGGGGCATAATTACTAGTTTTATCCAGGGTCTTTAAACAACCAGGACCAGCTCTGATCAGCGGTCGCTGGAGACGACCATCTTGGAGAAGAGGCTTACTTGATTGAGGTCCTTGGCCTATCCCACACTCCTACCAATGTGATATTCCACGACCGAACTCAATGGAGCTTCCACGGCTGGTAACCCATCGTATGACCCACCTCGACGGAGCTTCCAGCCCTCCTCCACCGATCGAAGCGGGCAAATTGGGGAAGAGAAAGAAACGCACGTTAATCAACTCTTCGAAATTGGACCATACCGGACCGGGCGAAGAAATGCACATAGAAGTTGGGGGCCCAATTCGCACCCCATGTAGCCCAGGACTGAAGGTGACGTCAGGACTGCGATTGTAACCTTGTAGGGTTTTCTTTTCCCCATTGATCATATGAAAGGCAAACCACAGCTTCCTTCTTAGTTCTTCGCGGCGGCGTCTCCCGATCTCGGATCTTCCCCGTCCGAGGCAAGGCTTGGAAACTAACAAGGCCATGGTGCATGTTAGTTTCTACCGCAACTGTAAGATGCTTTTTCAATCGATCTCGGATTTTTTTTTTTTCTTGGTTTTGTGTTTTTTTTTTCTGTTGATTTTGTTTTTGGATCTGCTTCAAAATCTGTAGTTAAAGTCTGATTTTTGACAGATGGGAAGACCTTCAAGAAGCCCCGCCGGCCCTACGAGAAAGAGCGGCTGGACGCGGAGCTGAAGCTAGTGGGCGAGTATGGCCTCCGATGCAAGCGCGAACTCTGGAGGGTTCAGTACGCTCTCAGCCGTATCCGGAACGCCGCTAGGGAACTCCTCACGCTCGATGAGAAAAACCCCCGCCGGATCTTTGAGGGCGAGGCCCTGCTCCGGAGGATGAACCGTTACGGGCTCTTGGAGGAGGGGCAGAACAAGCTCGATTACGTCCTTGCGCTTACTGTGGAGAACTTTCTGGAGCGCCGCCTTCAGACGCACGTCTTCAAGTCTGGGATGGCCAAGTCGATCCACCATGCTCGTGTCCTGATCAGACAGCGCCACATCAGGTGAGTTGGCTATTACGATAACCTCGATAGAACGTGTTGATGATCTACCCGTTTATTTCTGTGAAAAAGGCTCCACTTTTTTACTATTACTTTCATCTTTACTTCTAGTTGTATATGAGCAATTGAGCATGTAGAATCACTTGTTGATTTAACTCATTGGATGCTATTTTTTTCTTATTACAAGCGTTTACTTTCTGTTTCTGTAATATGCTTCTATTCTCATGTTTGGATGTTGGTTGATGAATGATCTTGTTGCTTAAGGGATTCAGAGATATTGTATCATCTATCCTCTTAGCTTAAAGTCGGGTAATAAAATAATTTCTGTCATGACAGCATTGTGGAACATAATAGGGGTGCCCATCATTTTGTGTATTTTCATCGAATGAAGCTGCTTTACATTTTTTGTAAAAAAACTAGAAAATTTTGTAAAACCATCTAATTTATCAATTGGAAAGTCAGATATATATGATCAAATTTTGCAACAATGGGGTGAAGACAAAGAAGAGGTGCCCCTGGGGGAGTGCAGACAACAAATCATTAACATTCATTGATAAATGACCAATTATCAATTGTGACAAGATCTGTATTTTTATCTAGTCTTAATCTACATTATTCTATATATTTAGCATCATTGTTAATCTTTTTTGATCTAACTATTTGAGATCAGCTACATTCATAACCTCTATTGTACTCTGCGTATGTTTAAGTTACTAATAATGATATTGGTTTTGCAAGAAAATCTGTGTTAATGGGGGGATCATTTGTTCTCTTGCAATTCTAGTGTGCTGGAAACATTAGATACTTAGTTTGCTTACTATTTATATGATGCAGGCTTCTATGTAAACCTATTATCACTCTCAAGGATGAACTTAGGGGGCGTTTGGTTAAATGATGGGAATGACTATGGGTATGAGTTTAATAGGAAGGTGGAATGGTAATGGGAATGAGAATGAAACCCACCTAGTTATATGGGTTTGCATGATTCCCAAAAATTTGGGAATCATTTCCAAATTATCATTCCCAAACCCATAAACCAAATACTATCTTTTACTATCATTCCATTCCTTCATTCCTAAACCCACCAACCAAATACCCCCTTAGTGTTGGTGCAGTAATGATCTACACTTAGTGCCATATCTTAAGCTATTCTTTCATCACTGTTTCCATTTTGTGTGCCTTTCAGCAAGTTTTATTCAATTTCTTTTCATGATTTTTTCAATTGTTTGTGCAAGTTGGAATGCAAGTGCTATAATATCGCTTCAATGTAAACCTATCATCACTCTCAAGGATGAACTTAGTACCGTATTGTTAAGCTATTCTTCAATCATTGCTTCCATTTTTGTGCCTTTCGGCAAGTCTTTCTCAAATTCTTTTCATGATTTTTTCAACTGTTGGTGCAAGTTGGAATGCAAGTGCTATAATATTGCTTCTATGTAAACCTATTATCACTCTCAAGGATGAACTTAGTACCATATCGTTAAGCTATTCTTTGATCATTGCTTCCACTTTTGTAACTTTCGGCTAGCCTTTCTCAACTTCTTTTAATGATTTTTTTCAACTGTTGGTGCCAAGTTGGAATGCAAGTGCTATAATATTGTTTCTATGTGTACTTATTATCACTCTTAAGGATGAACTTAGTACCATATCTTTAAGCTACTCTTTGATCATTGCTTCCATTTTTGTGCCTTTCAGCAAGTTTTTCTCAATTTCTTTTCATGATTTTTTTCAACTGTTGGTGCAAGTTGGAATGCAAGTGCTATAATAGTGTTCTACTTTACCCTTGATTACAGAGTTGGAAGGCAAGTTGTCAACATTCCTTCGTTCATGGTTAGAGTGGACTCCGCAAAGCACATTGATTTCTCATTAACTAGTCCATTTGGCGGCGGCCGCCCAGGAAGGGTTAAGAGAAAGAACCAGAAAGCTGCTGCAAAGAAAGCAGCCGGAGGAGATGGCGACGAGGATGATGAGGAATAAGCGTTATGTCTTAGTAGCATTTGAATTGGTAGTTTCCTATATTTCATTTTCCGATGGAGTTATATCTATTTATTTGAGATATACCTTTAAATTCAGTGTTTGATCTTACTGAACATGGAGTTTGACGATTATGGTTTTTGAGATTATGATTTCCTTGTTTATTTATTTCAACTGCGGATTCTTTCAGATTTTGCCTGTAAACTAAATGCAATAAAAGTGGAAAAGAATGAAACTAATATCAAAATGTCATAACAATACAATTAATGACCCATAATGACAATCTTTATAATGTATATGTGCACAATGGACACTAATCTATGAAAAAATAATAATAAAGGTGGATGATAATTATGGACACACTGATTATTAAAATCAACCCTAGATAGAGGTGTAAACTAACTAATTCTTTCGTGAGCTATTTGAACCTTAGTTTAAAAAAATTATTCGATTAAGTTAACGAATTGAGTTTGAGTCTAATTTTGAGATCGAAATATTATCAGGTTGAATTTGACCTTAACAGTATTTGATTCGTAAACTCACAAACATGTTCATTTAAAGATTTACTATATATATATATGAGAAAGAGAGAGCTCCTCTACTGCGGACCATACGCCGTGTGCGCTTGTGCGACACAGGGATCTAGGTGCCTAGATTCAATTTTTTTTAAAATCAATATTTTCTTAAAGATGAACATTATACTCCGTGAATATCTAAAATTTTTACTATTGAATACTATAACCTAAGTAGAAAATCTGAATTCTAGAAGAAAAATCTTATTAGCTTAAACTCATTATAACTCAACCATGAATTCTAAAATCCTAAATATATATAATATACTCTATATCTAAAATTTATAATCTTGAACATTATAACCTAAAAGAGAAGCCTGAACTCTAGGGAAAAAATCTTATTGACTCAAACTCAATATAACCCAACTCCTAAATCCTAAAATCTTGAACCCTAAATATATATAATATACCCCAAAATAAAAAAATAACAAAAATACTAAATATCCAGGCATCTGGATTCATTCCAGGCGTTTGGACCAATGTCGCGCACGGGCGCACGACGAATGGTTTACAGTAGAGCAACTCAATGTGTGTATATATATTCACATAAATAATAAATATAATAATATATTATTAATTATTATAGCTAATTATCTTAAACAAGGTCGAACTAAGCTCGTTTAATTTTTAAACGAGCTTTTTTCAGCCGAGCTCGAGTTATGTAATATTATTATGAGCCAAATTTGAGCTTACAGATAACAAACCAAGCCCGAGCTTGAGCCTCTTACTGTTCGGCTGAGCTTGACCCGATTACACCCCTAACCCTAGAGATGATAATGGGCTAATTTGGATAGAGTGCACTTGGTCTTGTTAACCCTACTATAGTCTATCCTAAGCCCGGTTGAAAAAAAGTATGGATTGCGCATTAGGTTGCCAGGTACATGTTCAATGAATGGATCCATCAAACTATTATGTTAATGTTAGGATGTTTCATAAAAGGAACATGTTGCACGGTCCAACTATGACATCTCGGTAAAGACCGTTACATCTCTATGAGAACTCGAGTATAGTGCTAAATATGCAAGAATTCATGTTGCAAGTGTCGACTATAACATATCAGCAAGAACCATTACATTTCTATGAGAATTTGGACATAGTGTGTTAAATATACAAGAAATTCTCACACCATAAGTTGAATAAGAATAAATATTATGCGAAAAATAATAGTTTAAGATTTGGAACATGAAATATAGGAATGCTCAAGCAATAGAAGTAGTCGATACAATGATTAGGAAAAAAAATAATATTTAATGTATACAAGAGACAAAATGGTAGAGAAAAAGACAAAGATAATAGAGAATTCGGGTTTTTAAGTTATAGTATATATGAAAGAGTGAAACAAGAAATGAAGTAAATATTATTGTCAATAATTCGCTAAAGGACGAAGCAGTAGAAATAGTTAGAAATGGGATAATATTATAGTTTTCAAAATAGTAGTGGTAAAAACCTTATTAATTTAATTAACATATATGCATCTTAAATAGGATTAAATAAATACACTAAATCTAGATTTTAGGAGGATCTAGATGAGGTATTATAAAATATTCTGTTAATCAAAATGATTTTAATATAAGGAGATTTAAATTGGCATATAGGTGTGAAAAATAAGGAATATGCTAGGAGACATGGGGGTTATAAGTTTAGAACAAGAAATGAATAAAAGAAAACTATATTGGATTTTGTGATAACATATAACCTTATACTAGCTAATATATTTTTTAAGAAAAGATAATAACACTTGGTAACGTTCAAAAGTGAGAATAATAAATCATAAATTGATTGTATTATGGTTAGAAAAAATGATAGAAAATTTTTTAAAGATTGTAAGTTTATTCTTAAAGAAAATTTAACTATCCAGCATAGTTTAGTAATGTTGAATATGCAACTCAAGTATAGTACAATAGAAGGAAAATATGTACGACTACTAAAATTAAATGATAGAAGTTAAAGAATGTGAACAAAATATATTTAAGGATATAATAGGATTACAAGTATTAGGAGAAATATACATTAAGTCGAATACAACATAGGATAAGATAGTATCAAAATTAAAAATAGTAGCCAAGAGTGTACTTCGTGATTCAAAACGATGTGCACCACAAAGTAAAAAATTTTAGTGGTGGAAAGAGAAAGTACAAGAAAAAGTGAAAAAAATAAATAAATAGCTTATATATATATATATAGCTAAGAAAAAGACCAAGAAAGTAGTGAATATAGCTAAAAATGAAACTGATGCGGTGATGAGATAAGGGTAGGTGGAAAGAGGGCATTTGGGTCATTTCATGTTTTGAGGGTTTGGTTTTAAAATGGACACTGTTCATCAGAGAAAGAGAGGAGGCTTCGTGGTTTTTGGATCCACCGCTATGGGGAGGAAGGAGAGAGCGCCACCTTCTCCTATCTCCCTCTCCTCTCATCGGCAAAGGCCTCCGGCCGCCACTTCTCCTCTCTCGCATAACCTCAATAGCGTTGATATTGGCTAACGACCTCGGCGCCACTCCCATTGCTCCACTTCGTGTGTTGTGGCCTCTTCACGCCATCACCGCTGCCTCCAGGTCCGACCGCTTTTGAGCTCAGCTGCCTCTTTTTCTTCTTCCCCGTGCTTCACGACAGATGCCACCTCCAGAGGGCACCGCCTCTAGCACCCGCAAATGCCGCCCCTAGCGGTCGTCGTCGCTGTCGCAACAACCTCTATCGGTTGTTGTCACCGCCGCCGCCTCCAGTGGCCGCCGACACCAACACCAGAGGCCACCGCCTCTAGCAGCAGCAGATGCCGCCCCCAACGGCTGTCGCCGCTGTCGCAACCGCCTCCATCGGTTGTTGTCACCGTCGCCGCCAACGCCACCTCAGAGGCCACCACCACCCCCAGATGTCGCCGCCGCCACCGCCCCTAGGGCGCCTGCTGCTGTCGCAGCCTCCTCCATCAGCTGTTGTCACCACCACCGTCTCCGACGGTTGTCGTCACCGCCTCATCCACAGTCTTCGCCCTTCAGACAGCCGTCGCCTGAGCCCTTAGATTTCGTACTATTTATCTGCTTCGGCCTTCGAGCCAATATGATGTTCGGACTGCGAGCTGATATGGTTCTGACCTTCGTGTCGTTATTATGTTTCGATCTAGGTGGTGCTATCATGTCTCGGCCTGCGAGCCATTTTCATGTTTCGGCTTACGAGCCATTGTGGTATTCTGGCCTAGGTGTCGTTGACATATTTCGGCCTACATACCGCCTTTTGGATCCATGCTGCACTGGATTCCATATCGTGGCCCCTAGATCTAGCTCCTCAGCTACCTCACATTCATCTAATCTTCAAGGTTGCGACGACTTGATCAGCATCGCAATCAGCTCACTGATCCATCCGAGGGCTCCCCCGGGGCCAGAATACGTCACTGTACTCATCCTGTATTTATTTCGTTGTTCTACTATTATTTGGCTGCTTATATATTCATGGGACCCACCTCGAGCATCAGGGTACCAAGGATCGGGGCAACCCGGTCGCTGGCTACAGGTACTGTTGACTAGAGCACTTCTGACGACTTGGTCAACACAGAAGACATCTCACTATCCAGGTCATGGAGATGCGGTCAATATTCCAAACACGTCATTCCGGCAGTTCCGTCTTCTCATATTCCCGACAGGATCAGAAACTATTGAACACTTATATCAAAAATTGGATATAAAAGGAGAAAGAGACATTTACTAAAGTGAAAGAGAGAGATAAAAGATCTTATCAAAATAAGATGTATTAAAGATGAATGCAATATGGTACCAGTAAATAATGAGAAAATAAAAGAGCGATGGAAAAGTATTTTCATCAACTTTTTAATGAAGGTTCAGATGATCAACTTAATTTAGGTAATTTAAGTAGGTCAAATGAATTATAAATATTTAAATTTTTAACATATAATTCAAATTTTGAAGTAAAGCAAGATTTAAATTGGATGCAAAATGAAAAAGCAGTTAAACCAGATAATATTTTGATAGATATATGAAAGTGTCTTAGGAAATAAGGTATTGAATGAGTCACAAAGTTATTCAATCTGATATTAAAATTAAAAAATTATCTAATCAATAGAGGGAAAGTACTCTAGTTCCCTTGTATAAAAATAAAGGAGAGGTATAAAATTATGCAAACTATAAGTGAATTAAACTAATAAGTCATATCATAAAATATTGAAAAAGAATAATAGAACAAAGACTAAGAAAAGAGAACATAGGAACCAAAAATCAATTTGAATTTATACTTGGAAGGTTGACAATATAAACTATACATCTTTTTAGGTAATTAATTAAAAAATATAAAAAAAATAGAAGCAAGACTTATACATGATATTCGTCGATGTAGAAAAAACTTATAATAGAATCTCAAGAAAAATTATATAGAGAACACTAGAAAAAAGATATGTTCGAATAGCGTATATTGAATTAATTAAAGATATTTATGAAAATAAGAAATGAAAATATTAAAGAGAAGTTGGAATTGCACCTATTAAAGAAAAACTTTGAAAAGTGCATTCAAGATAGTACAAATATGTATGTAAACAACCAATAAATGCTTATATTTGGTGATATGAAACTATGACAAATGTTCATATTAAACGAGAAAGAGGAAGACTAGAAAAGATTTAGTTAATAACAATTAAATTAAACTAAATTTATTTAAATATAAATGATGATGTTATAGGGGATAGAGTCTAATAGCATAAAAGGATCCATATAATTGATCCCACCTGGTGGGATAAGACTTGACTATTGTTGTTGTTGTCATCATCGTCAAATTAAAGAGCACACAATAAATTGTTAGTGTTTTCATGAGTTCATGTGAATTATTTGCAGCAAATTACTAAACCACATAGTTTAACCTTCATATTACACAAATCGCGTAGATAATTTTAAAAATACCCAAATCGAGTAGGCAATTTTGAAAATACCCAAATTGCGTACTAAATACAGATTTTACCTCTCCACTCGTTCACTTTCACTCACCGAATCGATTACTACAGTGTACAATCATTTCAAACAAAATTTTATGCTCATGAATAATAAATTTAATCATTGTCACAATGTAGTGATCAATTAAAAAAAAAAAATTAAAAAGTCTTCTATGATCAAAGGTTATTGCTTGGCACATCAAATTGATATTTGAGAGTATGGATATAATTAAGAGAATTAGACGATCACATAGAACCTTATTTATATCATTCCGAGCTCTCTAAGTCCAACTAGTTTTGTCTTAGAGAGCTCGAAATGATATGAAACAAGATCTTATATGCTCGTCTAATTCTTATGATTATATTCATGCCCTTAAATATTAATTTGATATACCGTATTAAGAGGGACAAATTTTTGAACATGAATCAGATTTTTTGAACACACTCATGTTCAAAAAATTGTTACTCTTAATATGACATATAGAAATGATATTTGAGGACATGAATATAATCAGAAGAATTAGACAAACATATAGAACCTGGTTCCATGTCATTTTGAACTCTCTAGGTCTATCAATCGATTGTGGCTGAATCCAGCTAATGGACCTAGAGAGCTCAGAATGATGTAAAATCATATCATATATGTTCATCTAGTTCTCTTGATTATATTCATGCTCACAAACATCATTTCCATA
>JBBMJZ010033101.1:0-44783 GCA_037833815.1 Zingiber zerumbet
AAAGACAAGTGCTTGAATGTTTTTGCTACTCAAGAGTATGATTGCATACTGGTTGAAATAATGCTTTAAAGAACCATCATGTCTTTAGGATTTGAATTTTGGTAATAAGAGAATTATTTACAATTTTTCTACTTTCTCTAAAATTTTCTATTATGTCTTGCTTAACAAACAATATCATAGTGTATAAAGTATAGACCTATGAAAGTAAAACTAAATTCATTTTTGATACGGTGGCTAAGGTGAGTCCCCTTGAGACAGGTAAAAGTCTAGGAGGTCGGCTGACGGGGCAATCAGAATCAAAAGACGGTCAACATTCTGAGCCAAGGTTTATCATCATTCGGACCAAGAGCTCGCTCGATCGAAGCCCCCGACCAGTTGGGCCTTGAGTTCCAATCTCCTTGTACATGGATGAAACTTGGAGCCATGAGCTCGCCCGGCTGGACTTTCTGGCCGATCGGGCCTCGAGTCTCGATCTCCTAACATAGATGAAGCTCAATTAAGGTCAAGTACTAATTAGCCCGATTGAGTGTTCTAGCCGATCGGATATAATGGGTGCTTAGTCCACCCGAGGTCTCTCGTCAAGGGAAGAGGCTGAGCGAAGGCCCTGCATTCATAAAAACCGACCGGGTACCTCTCGTGAGTAATGGTCGGTCAAACTATATTGGTGATTCGATTGGTTGGCTAGAATAGCATGTTGTGAGCCCCACAGTCCAACAACCTAATATTCTTTTTTGTCATTTTGTGCCACGGAGGATAGAGAATATTCTGCATACAAACTATACTTTCGAAGCTGCTAGCCTGTCAATTGCAGAGCTTGCGGGTCTATTTTGGAAAAGGTATTAGAGTTTCTTTATGACCTGTCTTTTTCTAGAAGTACTCTAAAATTTGTGTAGCGACACAACAGTGATACTATAAAAAGGGATCTCTATCAACAAATGTAGGCACACGACGCTACATAGTTTTACACTCCCCTACTACTGTTTATTCCACTTATTACGACTTGATCACAGACTTGTACGTCGGAGGGCCAACGTTGAGGATTCCTTTCCTAGTCTGGTCACTAATGCTCCTTGTAATACATAGGACAACGATGAGTCTTTATTTGGTCAACATCAAAGCCACATTCCCATTCAACCATATTCTCAGTTTTTGGACCAGATCAATTTTTAAGATTGCTTGTTCCATTTCTTACTCTTTTATCAGTTATTTTTTCTCAAAATGAACAAAGAAATAGAAGATATAAAGAAAGGAGGCTAGATCTTCTCATATAGAATTTTCTGGACTAGAAGAGACCCTGTTCATTTATTAATTGGATGAGCTAGACCCCAGCTGTTTAACAGGTGATATCCAGTTCATCAAACTAATGAATGAATAGGGGATCAGGACTGGTCCAGGGATCCTGGACTAGAGGATGCTCTAAAGAAAGAAGGTAAAGTGGCATAGAAATGCGCATAAATGCAATGCTTGAGTTTCCTATATAATTTTGTGATCACTTTCCTCCTTTGTTTTATTTTCTCTTTCCAAATAATCAAACCCTTAAGATGTTACGTCTATATTTGATGCCTCTATAATTAGAACACGCAGAAATATTTTTATAAGTAAAAATCAGTAAAAAAAATGTTGGCTTCAAGAAATAACGCAAAGGTTTTGTGAAAAAAATGGAAGTGTTCATACTATTAATGCTTTGAAAACCAATCAAGGATATAAATAAAAATAGTGGAATTATCTTCTCATGATAATTCCTTACTCCACACAAATGGAGTTGTGAAACAAAGAATAAACATGGATAGAAGCAGCTACATCTAGAGCAGTGTTATTCATCTTCAGTGAAAGATTTGAATTGAGGAAATGTCATATTCTCATTTTACTACGTTCTTAAAGAAGTAAGCTGTTATATCCTTCTTTCCTCTGGAATCTTGAATATTTTCCTCTTTCCTTATCATATTGCCCATATTCGTAGTTTTGAGAAAAAAAAATCCACTCGGTAAATTATAGTTCCTGAGGTTTCTTTTTATTCTCGTTAAGTTCTACTTCATCTTTTCTCTCATTGTCAGCTCCCGTTGCCTATGTGCTTTCTCTTTGCCGATGTACTGATTTGAAGTCAAAGTTATAGTTGTGTTGTGCTAAGTTGAGTTTAAAACAATCATCAGCTACGTCAACTGACACTTCAGCCCTTAATTAGGATTAAGATTTTATCATGCCGTATAATAATTATTTCATGTGCAAAATAATATTATCTTTCTCCAGATTTAGAATTCTACAATTTATTCATGCCCTTTTCAATTGAATTTTTTAGTGCGGAGAGGACGATTGAACGGTATAAGCAGCAAACTGGAAATGACAACAGAGCTAAAGGAATTGAGAAAAACGTGCAGGTAATCCATCATATATCTAAGACTCAAACCTCTTCTACAATCTGTCTTTTCGTAAGCTCAGATTGCTCCAAGCTTCGACTCATAAGGAACCATTTCATATTCTTATTGCTTAGCTAAAGAACATATTGAGCAACAAAAAAAGTTGAATCCGTAAGAAATTAATATGAGCAGATCTACAGGAGCTGCTAAATTAAGCATGAAGAGATTTAGTGTTGAAATTTTGCATTTGAACTAGCACTTAGTTTAATGGTCACTTAATTTATGCTATATGGATACTTCTATATTGCAGCATAGGAGAACCGAAGCCATTGATACTGCAAACAAAATTGAGACTCTTGAATCTCACAGCCGGTACTGATCTATATAAACTCTTATATTTACTTGCACCTTGCTTAAATTTTATTATTAGAACCATCAAAAGTGTTGTTTTAAATGAAAATTTCTGCACTCCTTAAACTTAAGTTGGCTCCAGAAAACTCTTGGGCGAAGGATTAGATGGATGTTCTCATGACGAGCTGCTTTCATTAGAGGCTCAGATTGTAAGAAGCTTACAGAAGATTAGAGGAAGAAAGGTGCGTAGAGCCCGTTTTTCTTGAGATGTTATTTGAAGAAAATAAAATTATGTTGACTAAACTACAATATCTTGTACAGCAATCGATGTTCGAGGAACAAATTGTGCAGCTAAATGATAAGGTAAGTTCTTAGTTTACGAGGGAGGTTTTAACATTAACATCATCATCGAGTTGTGTTTTCCTTAAATCTGCCGATGCAATGCAGGTGAGGGTGCTTTTAGAGGAGAATGTAAGCTTGCATCAAGAGGTATGAGATCACACAAAAACTTACCTTGTTGAATTTGTGCACGAGAAATTCTTTTAGGGGACAAGTTATTAGTGCCAGTTCCTTTCGTGGCTGAACACATGAAGGGACACAGTTTTCACTCATGCATGAATGCTAAACCGGAGCACACACAAATCTTAAAGTATACCTCTTCGAATTCAAAGCAAGTTGCTTTAAGATTGTCGCGCACTCATACGGAGTGCCTTTAATTATATATATGATCAGCCACGAAAAGAATCTACTCAGTAGAATTGTCCTTATAGTTATAGCTATAGGTCTGATTTCCATTCAAGCAGCTAGTGATTTATTTATACATTAATCAATCATTTATAGGAGTTACAATAATGGGATGACCGATCGATTTCTAACTTGATTTTGATGGTTCTGTCTGAAGAGCCATCGCCATGCAGAGGCTCAACTGCAGCTAAGAGCTGGCAGAGATGTTGATCCAACAAATAACGTGGAGGTAGAAACAGAGCTCGTAATTGGAAGGCCAGGAACTAGGGAGGCTAAATGAAAACATAATCCATGTCAATGTTGATCAAGCTTACAACACATGGAATTTTAACTTACTAGCAATAAATTTGAGGAGCTTTACTACTGTCATGTGCTGAGGGAACAATTAATGTGGAGAAATTATTTATGTTTCTGACGACACTTCAATAAAGCCACGAATTATTTACATCAGTTATTTGAATTACACAATTGCTCATTAATTCATTGTTTCCACATGCTAAAGACTAAATTAGAGCGCAAAATTTAGAAATTATGAATAAATTTATTTATTAAATAATATAAATTAAATTATAAATTTATTTTTAAATTTTTATTTAAATATACAAAATATCGTAGTTGCTAAAATTTTAAATTATTCATAATATGTTAAAATAAAAAAATAAAAGTTGTATGGATTGTATAACATAACATTATCAATTGAACTTATAAAAAAAATGCTAAGTTCAATAACATTTTTAATAAATAAGTTCGAATAAATTTAATAAATAATACAGTTAGATTCCGATCAGCACAACTCACTCTGGTTCATTTTCACCGACTGACTTACCTAAATAAATGTGCCATTTAAATAGAAAAATGGGGCAAAAAGAAAAAAGAAACTCCACAAATACTTTTCCACGGACCCACTTCTCTACGGTCTTTATTTCCCAGGAAAGGTATTCTCCTCAGGACCGGTATACTCTACTCGCTCCGAGGGCGTGCTGCTCGAGGGTTTTCGTCGGTGCTGATTCTAGAGATATCCTAATCGGTTCCCCTCGAGCTCCCGATGACTTCGTCGGCGTTCCTCCATACCGCCGCCCAATTGGTTTCTCTCCGTCACAAGAGCTTCGTGATTTCCCGCGCTTCTCCCTGTCTCACGGCTGCGGTAAGCTTTTTCAATGTTAGATTTGAAGGTTCCTTTTTATACTTGCTACGTCGCTGTAGTTCACGCTGCTATCCTCTGATTTTTGTCTGGTCTTGATGTTGGGATCTGCTCTTCCTGATGTTTTTTATTCCTCTTCTTCTCTGGGTGTACTTTCTTATGTGGAAGTAGAGCGTCAAATACTCAAATGGCAGAAAGCAGTCAAAAATTCTTTCTATTATTGTTTTAGTTAGAACTTTCGTGTGGATGTATTGATTGAGGCGTTCTGACTAATCTAAATGCATCCATTGAACGGATGCAGAGTTGCAGACTGGTTGGACCGTTGCAATCGTCTAACAATGGCGTGCTGCCAGGCATCTCACTCCTCAGTGAGAAGATATTACCTGGGCCTTTGACACTACCAGGAACGAGAGATGCTGGCTCCAAGTACGACACAAGACTGCGTATCTTCTCAGGCACTGCCAATCCGTCTCTTTCTCAGGTAAATTTCATTAGTAGTTTGGTTTTCTTTAATTGGTTTCCTTGAAATTTTTGTCATACTTGAGTGTTGATTTGATAATTAGAAATCAAAAACAAGTTATTATCTTACACCTTAAATGCTGATATTTTATACACGAATTTGATTGAGCAAATTAATTCTTTGTTTTTTCATTTCTGGTTCCCTTTTTAGTAAATACTCGGAGATAGTGTGAGTTATTTTAGGAAACTGCTTAATTAATGAGTTGAGTTCTGTCAACATAACTTTTGCAAGATATGAAAATTTTCTCATCATGAAAGTGGCTGACTGACTAATATTGCTAAAGCAATTCCACCAAAATTCAAAGTTAAGTTTCATTTGATGGTTTCAATGTTATAATACTCATGATTCAAAGTTTGAAACTAGTCAGTCAAATCTAGATACCAGTTAATCTTTATGAACATTTGAGGAATTCAGTCCTTAACTATCGGTTGAATCTATCTGCATTTCCCATATCACTTATTTGCTTAAGGATTAATTGACTGCAATTAAAGGTGTAGAACAGAGATAAATCTTCACTATCTCTTACTCTTATGTTGTGAAATGACGTTACTATCATTTTTTGTTCAACCTTTATCCTAGCAAGAGCCATTTAGTTATTTGCCTATTTATTAAATTGTGAAAGACTATTTAGTAGTTCCAGCTTTATCAGCTATGACTAACTGAACATTCTCTACAAATTGTTGCTTGCCTTATTCTTTGCTCAATAGTCAAAAAATTAATCTATCTTCTTCTTTGGTAATTAGAGGCTCTAGTATGAGATTGATCAATTCTGGAAAATTGTTTTTAATGCAATTGGAATACCATTTAATCTGATATTTTAAAGACGTGGTGCTTATTTTCTTCAATATTTTTCTATCCCTTTTTCATAGTGTTAAGTAATGACCATATTTCCATCCTTCTCTTGGTAGGAAATTGCTAGCTATTTAGGCCTGCAACTTGGAAAGATCAACATAAAGCGTTTTGCAGATGGGGAAATTTATGTTCAACTACAAGAGAGTGTTAGAGGATGTGATGTCTTTCTTGTTCAACCAACCTGCCCACCAGCAAATGAAAATCTTATGGAGCTTTTGGTGATGATTGATGCTTGTCGTAGAGCTTCCGCAAAAAACATCACTGCAGTCATACCTTATTTTGGCTACGCAAGAGCAGATAGAAAGGTAAAAGTAACTTTTTTTTTTTGCATAAAATGATTCTATTACTTTAGTGATTCTTAGGTAGATACTTGTGTGATATACACACACACACACACTTGTGTGATATATATACACACAAGAATGCTACCCTACTTACCTTATGGTGCTTACCTTGTGAGCACCAAGTGTGTGTATATATATATATATATATATTTTAGAGCTCAGGATTTAGAATTTAGAGTTTAGTCTTTAGGGTTTGGGTTATAGTATTACAGCTAAAGAAATTAAAAAATAAAAACCAATAAATAAATAAATAAATACACATGGTGCTTACTTTGTGAGCACCATAATTTTTTTAGAGCTTAGGGTTTAGTCTTTAGAGTTTAGGGTTTGGGTTGTAGTATTAAAGATAAAGAAATTTAAAATGAGAAACCAAAAAATTAAATAAATACACATGGTGCTCACAAGGTGAGCACCATAAGGTAAGTAGGGTATCAAGACTCTCTCTCTCTCTACACACACACACTTATGAAGATGTTAGCCTACACACCCTATTTGTGTGCGACGGTTGGCGACTAGTGGGATTCGGGGCGCCCCGATTAAATTTCGAGGACTCGGGGCCTCTGGAATCCCACTCAGTCGCCAATGCGTCTCACACAAACGGGGTGTGTAGGGTTTAGGGCTAACATCTCCCTATATCCATTTTATTAGTCTGGTGGTCCTTGCTTATGCCTTTTGCATTTCTTCTGAATTGTAGAATTTCATTATGCTTCATTTGTGGTTTGCAGTATATTTATCAAGTTATCTTCATTGGTGACACTTTGAGAATGTTTACCTGAATATACTGAGTTGATTCATGCCAATTAACTTTAGTATGATTTGTTTGCTTTGTTTCTCAGACACAAGGTCGTGAATCTATTGCTGCAAAACTTGTAGCTAACCTGATCACAGAAGCAGGTGCAAACCGTGTAATTGCGTGTGATTTGCACTCGGGGCAGTCCATGGGATACTTTGATATCCCAGTTGATCAAGTGTATGGCCAGGTAACTTTTTTTTTTCATGTCTGTTTTTACAAGAGCTTTTAGTTCAAATGTTGATTTTGGCTTCTTCTGGAGGTAAAATGTGAGACAATTTTGATTTGATGCATTGATTTTCTAGTGTAATTTAATTGAGTGTGTTATCTCTTTCTGTTTGTAGCCTGTGATACTTGACTACCTGGCTAGCAAGACAATTTGTTCAAATGATTTGGTAGTGGTATCACCTGACGTTGGAGGAGTGGCTAGAGCGCGTGCATTTGCAAAAAAATTATCTGATGCACCTCTTGCCATCGTTGATAAACGGCGTCATGGGCATAATGTAGCTGAGGTGATTTTAGATATTTTTATGGATTGATTCTTATCTAGTTATTACATTTTTTGTATAAATTGTTTTTTCCTGTCTTTTTATGTTGACATTATAACCTATTCAATTTGAACATGGGAGATCAGAAAGCTGATTGTTATTCTGTGATTGACAACACTTGTTTGGGGAAAAAAAAATGAAACCATAATAAGATTGTAGATGAGTTTATTTATAAATCCATAAGACTTTGCTTTAGAGTTTTGGTGTTCAATTGGAATGAAAACTGTACATTAGGATTTTGAGTTTTGTTCTCATGTGAACAACAATAGCTCATGACAAAATTGAAATCACATAGATATGTGTTCAAAGAAGTCCAATGTGCATTGATTCTAGTAGCCGGCAAACTTATCCTTGTTACATCCATGGTTGGTTCTGACTGACATGGTGGAAATTTCTTGACTATCCTACATTTGTATTACATATTACACATTCTATTATTATTATTCTCAATGGTATTCATCCTGTATTTTCTTATCTGTTGCTGAAATTTTCTTATAAATATTTTTCTCTTTACCTGTTAGATTTTTAAGTTGTCATATCTTCACAAACAGGCACATAAAAGTTCAGTAAATTTTTAAACTGCATTACTGCTTGTGGTTTATACTTCTATAATTTAATATATCACCAAGTCTCAGAACTTTTTGTTGTATTACTTGGCTGAAGAGTTCAAGGACAACTTTATATTTGTATCATGAATGTGGTTAACTGACTGTTGCCGTTGTGAAGGTGATGAATCTAATCGGTGATGTTAAAGGGAAAGTTGCTGTAATGGTGGATGACATGATAGATACTGCTGGTAAGTGACATTATGGTTCTATTAGGGCTTGATCTCATGCGCATTGAAAATGGATACAATGGTTGCAACTTGAATATTGGATTGAATGTATCTGATGTTACTGATGGCACATATCTGTCTGTCAATGGTTTCAAATATCATTCCATGCTTGTTGACACTGATGAAGCATCTCGTTACACTTTCTGATCATCAAGTGCATCTTGGTTCCACTTGTGTGTAAAACAGACATTCAATCTGATTGCATCAATTTGTACTTATTTTATCTTAACTTGATAAGTGTCTCTGTTTGGTTTCATCTAAATAACTGTTGGTAGTTGGCTTCAAGGTTTAAAGCCGTGCTTGGTTATTGGCCCTGTACATTATTGAATCAGTACAATTTTGAGATGTTCCTGGAACAAAATATTAAAAAGAATGGCATTGACCCATTACAGAGCAGGTTTTGCTCCAGTAAAATACATGTGGTCAATGCTATTCAGAGTTTGTATTGACAATCAAGAAACCATGTGAACATTACGGATTTGATTTTGTTGGTTGAGACTCAGAATAGCATTTTACTAAGCGTAGGTACGATTGCGAAGGGTGCAGCACTATTACATCAAGAAGGGGCAAGGGAGGTTTATGCTTGCAGCACACATGCTGTCTTTAGGTATGTTTCTTTTTCTAACTGCAATATAATTATATTTAATTTACAGAAGAACTGGTTAAATTTTAATGTTTACACTGAATTGGTAGGAGACTTATTTTCACAATATCAACGATTGTTCTTCATTGATGTAATTGTCAAAGTTAGTGAGATACTATATAATTTTCTCAGATTAATTCGTACATAAAATAATAATAGTTATTAAATTCCTTTTAACAAATTTGGCAGTTGCCCTACAAAATATGAAACTTTATTATTTTTGTCAGATTTGTCAGGTCTCAATATGTATCTCACACTTATGATTTGTATTATATAAGTTTGTTCAAATATATTAGAATTATTATACAACATTGTTGGATACACGTTTGAACTTTATGATGCATGTTTTTTTCTCTGCACTTCACTTGTATTTTTTAGTTTTTTTTTTAGTTTTTTGTTATACATCATAAAATCCATGTAGTATATCGAATTAAAGTAGGATAAAATCTGGTCATAGTAATCAAGATAAGAAATGGTCATAGTTGTCTTTTCAGGGTGTGTTACGTTTTTACATCTGTATGGCCGTTTGGTAACTGTTTCCATATGTTGCAGCCCTCCTGCAACTGAGAGATTGTCTAGTGGCTTGTTCCAGGAAGTTATCGTCACCAACACTATTCCTGTGTTGGAACAACAAAATTTTCCCCAGTTGACTGTTCTTTCTGTCGCAAACCTGTTAGGCGAGACAATATGGCGTGTTCATGATGATTGCTCAGTAAGTGAAATTTCCAAAGTTTCATTCTCTACTAGATGAAAATTGTCAATACCTATTTTGCCTTCTCCTAACATTCACAAGCTTCTTCTAGGTTGGTTATGCACCCTATTCGAGTTTGGACATCGACTGATGGTTCCTTTCAATTCAGTGTTGCTGACTATCATGCATTACTTGTACGTTTGGTATCTCTCTTTTCAATATCTGATGAAGAATTTAACTTTCTTTGCCCAACTTAACAAATTGGTCCACTGTTAGTTCAATATTGGCTGGACTTAGCCACCTAAAATCTAGCTTGGGCAGGTTTGGTGACTGAAGAAACGTTCAACAGAATAGCTGGAAAATCGCTCAAAAAAAAAAAAAAAATATAGACCAAGGAACATGCGATTTCTATGGGTTTTGACTTTGGTAAGCAGAAGTACAAACTGTATTCTTTATGATTTGATAATGAGGGAGATATCATGAAGTTTTCTTGGAGATTAGAAATGTAATACTATTGCTTAAAACATGAGCCTGTAAACGTAGCTGAAGCACTGGGAATTATTGCAGTGTCACATCAAAGCCAGTGGACCACCTTTAGGTGCACAGTAGAGTTGGACCAGTTTTTTTTCTTCTTCTAAACGTTGCAGTTCGAAGAATGCAAGTGAACGGGATCTTCTATGAAGTGAGGTGATGTGGGTAAAAGTCACCGTTGGCCTTAAGGATCTTGGTTTATAGTCACTTCTACTATTTTGATCGCAAGTTGATCCACAGCAAACAAACGAAACCGATCAAATTCTGACTCTTGGCGTTAGTTTAGAAAGCAATGAAGACAAAAGGTGTCTTTCAGTCTCTCCTGCTTGACAGGCTACGCTAAGTACCTTGCCCATTTTATGCCCACCTCTTATAAGCTCACCCTAAGGCATCCTTAATGCTTCCACTCCGAAGACCCACATCCACGTCAAGCCCATACTTGTATTATTGTCTGAATTCGGCAGATTATTTTCAATCTAATAAAACAACCATAGCACAATATAAATTTATTTTTTTATGTCATTAATTTATTTATTTTAGGGAATATGGTTTTACTTAACCACCTAATCAATATTTTAAAATTTTGGGTGTGTAATCTGGCCAAGTTGGCGGTTGGTCTAAGCTTTAGATAGGACTGAGCATAAATTTATGGTTTGAACCAATCAAATGGGCAAGCGATAGGGATGCAAGGCGTCATTTCGTTCTTAAACAAGATTATTAATGTTTCCAGTTTGACCTTCTTTCCTTTGGATAAATGTTGTAGAGGGGAGAATGCACCGAGCCGGTGGAATGTGCCTGAATAGTTTAGTTAAGGAGGTGTCAGAAAATTAAATTTGGTCCATTATGAGACACTAATTAATGCTGTGACCAACTTGCAACAGCCAATTGTTTAAAGAATATCGCATTAATTTCAAAGGAAAATGATAGTTAGGACAAGCAATTAAATCTAGAAAAATAAAACTAGTATTGTATATGAACTAATCACGATCGCGAAGTTACTACTAATCAACCACTTCACGTCTTCATATACCATTTTATCAAATCATTTTGTAGTTCTATTTTGATTCCCAAATTATCATTAGAAAATTGCATAGATAATTTCTGGCGGCAACACCTGAAATTTAGGTTATGGTATAAACACTATAGAGAGAAAATCCAAAGGTAAATTTGGAAACAAAAATAAATACCTGTTGCAGTATGCTTCAAATCTCAATCGGCGTGGGAATGTTTTATTAATAAAGTTTGACATAGGAGATAGGAGAGGTTTAGAATAGAATAGAATAGAAAATAAAAAAATCGCTTGAACGTGATTTGCAAAATAGGTTAACTATTAGTTGAATTTTGTTTAAATGATCTACTTTTATTCAGCACCTTGCATTTTGTCACTTATTAAAAAATTGGGGGTACAAACCCAATTAATTGAAATATGAAGGCAAATTGTTAATTACTCCAATCTTCTACCTGGCCGAGGAGGGACACGGCAACGGCAGCGACCGGCGTTCCCACCAAGAAAATTAATTGTCCCCTTTTTTATCTGTTTGAATTGCTTTATTACGGAGCGTGCGATTCGTATCAGATGGTCATCGTTTAACAGTAGTGCCCGACCTGCATATGATCCATACGAGGTAAGAAAACTGGGTACCGAAGCAGGTAGTCCGGAAACACTTTTCGGTCGGTTAGGTAATCATGCTCCGGCGGCGTGACTCTTTCTCCTAAACTGGTTTCGTGCGATATTGTGCACTGCTTAAGATGCATCCGGGAGCTCACCGTAACATCGTTTGCAAATATAAAAACTCTCATTTATTGGCTCTTGAAAACGGGCGAGGTCAGCGGGGCATGGTCTCTCTCTCGCTTTCTCTCCCAGCGCCAGCGGTGGACGGCCGGAGTGACGAGGAGTGGCGGCGGGCGAATACAGTGAAAAGCGACTTCGAGGCGGCGTCATCGAAGGCTGCGCGATGAAGTGCAGGGTCCATCCCTATGAGTACGGTGACGGCGTCTGCGCCTCCTGTCTCCGGGAGCGTCTTCTCACCCTCATTTCAGCCCAAAACGAGCTCTCCGCCACCAACTCTGCCTGCCGGAGGTTCGACCTTCCTGCTTCCGGATCGGATCCGCCGCCTCCTCATCGAGCCCCTTCTCCTCACATTTTTCACCGCCGATCCGTCGGATTCGAGGCCTCCCCCGCCCGCTCCCGCGACTTCCGTCGCTTCTTCAGCACCCCGCAGGCCGGCCCCGCCTTTAGGGCGGCAAACGGTGGCGGATCGTTGGGAGATCTCGACGGCGGTTACATCCGGAAGCAAAGATTGTGGACTTTGAAATCCCTCTTTAGGCGCCACAGATCGGAGAAGGTGGAGCCCGATTTGGGGCCTTGCGAGGGACCGTCCTCGAGTTTTTGGCTCTCAACGCTGATTCGTGGCCGGCGAAACAATAACCCTAAGAAGAAGCCGCAGCTCTCTGGCGAGGAGGAGTCGACGCGGCCATCGCGTCCACCGCGGAGGTCTAGCCGCTGTTCGGACAGGGGAATGTCGCCGGCGATGGACGACGAGGATAACTTCGATTTAGAATCCTCAACTGACTCCTCGTGGAGGAGAGCGACCCCCTCACCGATGCGAAGGTTCCCGGCGTACCCTCGTCCGCCTCGTAGCGTCAGCGCGGTCTCGGGGTTCTCCGTATGCCTCAGCCCACTCGTGAGTTTCGGGCAAGAGGCGAGACGAAGTCATCCGACGGATTTGGGGATGTCCGGTGAGCTTCGCAGCCCCGTAAGTTCCATCCACCGCCGGACTCCGGCTGCCGGGATCTCCACTCTCCCGCCCAACCGGTCGAGGAAGCTGTCTGACATTGGTAGGTTCAAATGACGGTTTCACCCCTCAACTTTCCTTGTTTTACCTCATCATCGCCATCGTTATAAATTCTCTCTGCAAAATTACGCTGCGTTGTATAAAAAAAACAAAGAAGAAAATTGCTGGATCGAGGCATTAATTGGCCTACAATAGTGAAGTTTCCTAAATTCACAGGAGATTTTTTTTGCAACGCTTTCAATCAGTCAAATGCTGCAATTGTTCTAATAGATCTTATTTTATTGTTTTTGATATTTTTTTAAAATGTAAATGATGATGCAACTCTGCCATGTCTTCTTCATTTTTCTATTAATGAGATCGGTCCGGTAGGAACTCTTGGTGTTGGAAGTGGGGAGTTCAGATTAAATGCCATGATGGGCTTCCTACATCAGGCCCAATACGTTGGGCCCATGGAATTAAATTAGGAATATGTCTAATATATTACACTGCATATTCCCATAAATTATTATCAGGGTATTGTACCTATTGAATTTTAAGCGAGTTGATTCAGAACTTGTCACACTATTTTGTATGGTTGAAGTCAATTTGTAAATTTATCTGGTAGATGTTGGTAGCGTGTTTTGTAAATTAATGAAAGGAGCCTTCCGGTGACATGTTTTTTTATGTGATTGTGATTCAGATATGAGAGGAGCGTTGTTGTCTTTTGGGTGGGGTGGGGTGGGGGACAGATTATAGTGATGAGTGGTTGTTGATGATGGGGTACTCGAGCCACTTCAGTATTATTAATATGCAGGCAATTGGGTGTCACTTCACTAATGATTTTTTCCTCAGTGCAAGATATGATGATTCTTCTGGTTGGATTGAGATACACACATAAGGTCAAACATGTACAAACCTTTTCTGCTAATGCTCAAACAGTGGTGCCACCACCGCTGGTCAGCTCAAAATAATTTTATTATATTAAAAGATTGACAGAGCATTTTTGCTAAATCCTTTGTATTTGTGTTTTTTTTTAATCAAGTCATGTTCTAACATTAATCCTCTTAGTATTTGAGTTGGACTTTTGACCTCTTTACATTGACTTAGAAACCAACTTGCATAGTTAAAAGTAGGTAGAATATCCCACGAGTTAGAGTTGTAGATAAGCTTATGATAAGGTTTTCTAAATAGAAATTAGAGATTTAAGTTAAGATGGTCAATAAGGAAGCTTTCATATTTTAAATTTGACTTTTGACTTTTCAAACTCATTTGCAAATTAATTTAGTAGTGTAAAACGAGAGAATAACTCACAAGTCAATGAGAATCGTTGACAAACGAAATGATATCTGAGTTCTTTGTAATTAAGTTGGTTTAAATATTTTATAAAATTATGTTTATACTATATATATGATCGCCTAACCAATGCTTCACAGAGACGCCGTTGCTGTTGTGAGCTACTATTTCTTTCGTCTTCTGGTTTGATTTCAATCAATCATGTTAATTTCGTCAAAATTAAAGTACGCTGTGATTTTGAGTACTGCTGAAAAATATAATCAATCAAGGGCACAGTGTCGCTTGCTGCGGAGGTGAATCTACCAGGGCCGTCGATCTCTGTTTCGCAATCGATTGCAGTGTTTGGGAGCAAAGGATTGGACGTGTTTGAGGTTGGATTGACGATTTGTTTGCTTGGGACGAATGTTTGTTTGTTTATTTGCTATGAATAATCAATCACAATTTGTTCTTGGAGTTAATTTGTTGTTCGACTTTGATTTTTAATATTTCATTCCAGAAAATTTTGATTCCCCGCGTGCAAAGGATGCAACTTTCATTTCTGTACCAGGTTTAAATCTGCATATATTTTTTTTTCCATTTTAGTAAAAAACCGCCTGAGCAACGAATCTGCATAATTTTGATTTTTGTACACTACTATTTATTTCATTGTCCCTGTGCAGTTGAGTTGATTGATTATTATGGGACAGATATTCCTATACAATAAGAGTCCGAATCTCAGTAAAATTGAGATAAATATTCTCTCCATAATAGTTAACAGTAGCTTTTTTATTTATACATATAATCGTGGAGTCAATCATGTGAAATTGTGTTACAGCTTCCAATTTACCTCCTTATAAATACCTTCGGGTTGACCATATAGGATCGTTGAATGATAGATTCCACATTGTTACTACAATATTGTTCATTTTATTTGACATATGCAACCCCCACGTCAAGGGTATAACTTCGACATCTAACTAGTCATTTCTCAAGCCCCACTACTCATTCCAGGTCTTTATGATTAACTACACAATTACTTCGACTGTTTCATAGATAAAGAACTCGATCTCTCTAAATTAGCCAAGTTAGGTATTACAATACATATTTATAAAATTAAATAAGTGTTGAATCCCATAATTATCCTTCCATATGATGGCTAATTTCTATTTCCTAATTTACTCTCTTTCAACGGTATAAACTGTTATGTTAATGGATAGGATTAAAAACATATGGATAAGAGTAATTTTCATATTTAATGGATATGATTTAACAGATAGAAATTAGAATGTGTGGTTGAGAGTATTTATCTCATTCAATAGAGGATTTAACCGATAGAAATTAGAATGTGTGTTGGGAGTATTTCTCTCATCCAATTGATAGGAATAAAATTTCTTTGTTGATAGAATTTAGTTTTTTGATCAACTATGTATCTTACATGGTGAGTACTATAAATACTCTTCCTGCATTCATGTTTAATCATCTAACGAAAAATAAAAGTGTAAAGCCTTCAAGTTAAAAGTTGTTCTCCATCTTCCTTTTTTCCTCTCTAAAATTGTGAGTGATCGTCAAAAGCGTTGCATTTGTCTTTGAAGTGTGTGCATATAATACAAGTAATTTGTTTACTTGCTTATAGTCTAATTTTCAACAATTGGTATCAGAGCTGAACAATCAGAGATTGTTCTCGGTGGAGTTATCTTGAATCGTGAGGATGTTTATATTGTACAAGGTTGTTAATCAAACTTATTCGGTATAATCAAAATCTTTTCGACACAATGGGCAACCTTCAAGTAGTAGGAGAGCTCGACAACAAAAATTATAGCACGTGGACAACATGTATGGAGTCCTACCTATAAGATCAGGATCTTTGGGAGGTTGTCAGTGGTAGTGAAGTCATGCAACCGACAGAAGATGTCAATAGCATCTTGCAAAATGGAGGATCAAAGCAGGTAAAATAATATTTGCTTTAAAAATCATAATTGGAGAAGAAATGTTGAAGTACATCCGAGATGCCAAAACACCAAAGGAAGTATGAGATACCTTTGCTACACTCTTTTCAAAGAAGAATGATGTAAGATTGCAACTCCTGGAGATTGAGCTACTAGCAATAGGGCAATGTGATAAAACGATGGCCCAATACTTCCACAAGGTAAAATCGATATGTTGCGAAATTTAAAAATTAGATCCAACAACTCGTATTGGGAAACCAGTATAAATAGAATAATTATCCATGGTTTGAAACTAGAAAATCGAGAATTTGTTGATGTCATACAAGGATGGCCAACACAACCATTACTTCTTGAGTTTGAAAATTTACTTAAAGGCCAAGAAGCTATGGCTAAGCAAATGGGAGAAGTCTCACTAAAGGGTGAGGAGGAAGCACTCTACATCAGTAAAAGTAAGGGCAACTTCAAATGACACACTAGTGATGAATCTAAAAAGGATGGTGACAGAGTGAAGAGTTATCAAGGAAATAGAGTCCATCATCCAAGGAGAGCCCCAAAGAATCACGTTGACAATAGAAAGTTTATTGGCAAGTGTTGCAACTGTGGGAAGGTGGACCACATGACAAAAGATTATCGGACCAAGAACAAGTTTGTTCAGAGTAATACTACTACCTCCAAGTCTAAGGAGAATAGTGAAGATGACTAGGATGCCAAAGCCTTGTTTGCCGCAGAGGAAAATGAAGTAATTTTCATAACAATGTCAGACAAGATTTACTACAAAAATGACTGGATCATAGATTCAGGTTGCTCAAATCAAATGACAAGTGACAAAGAAAAATTACAAAACTTGTCTGAATACAAGGGAGCTCGTATGGTGGTGATAGCCAACAACTCAAGGTTACTAATAGCTCACATTAGGAAGACAATAATTATGCCCTGATATAATTCTAACCAGGTGTCACTTCAAGATGTCTATCATGTGCTAAGAATGAAGAAAAATTTATTATTTGTGGCTCAATTAACATCATCATATCATTATATTCTGTTTGGTCCTCAAAATGTAAACGTATATCAAAATCTTAAAATATCAAAAACTCCGACAATAGAGGGGCACCGACTAGAGTCGGTCTACATGATGTCAACAAAGTCTGCATATATAAACAAGACAAGGAAAAGTGAAACATGAGATATATGACATATGAGGTTAGGTCATGTTAACTATTCCACGATAAACATGATGATGAAGAAGTCGATGCTTAAGGGGCTTCCTTAACTAGACATATGAATAGACACGGTATGTACGGGATGCCAATATGGCAAAACACACCAATTACCATATCGAGAGTTAAAGTTTAAAGCCCAGGAACCATTAGAGTTGGTCCACTCTGATGTATTTGGGCCCGTTAAGCAACCATCAATTGGCGGTATGCGGTATATGATGACATTCATTGATGACTTCTCAAGATATGTCTAGATCTTATTTATGAAAAAAAATTGATACATTTTCTAAGTTTAAAGAGTTTAAACAGTCAGTCGAAGGAGAATTGGGAACGAAAATCTATTGTCTACACACAGACAATGGGGGAGAATATAGATCAAGAGAGTTCTCTTAATACTTAAGAGAAAGTCAAATATATCATCAGTAAACATATGCCAACACACTATAGCAAAATGGTGTAGTGGAAAGAAAGAACTAACATCTGATAGAAATTTGTCGGAGTATGATGCACGACAAGAATGTACCTGGACGATTTTGGGCTGAAGCAATGAAGACTGCAACCTTTGTCATTAACAAACTTCCTCAACCAATGTTAGAATTCATTTCACCCTTTGAGAAATTATGGAACATAAAACCTACAATTAGCTACTTTCGAATATTTGGCTGTGTATGTTATGTATTTATTTCTGATCACTTATGAACCAAGTTCGACAAGAAAGCTATTAGATATATTTTTATAGGATACAATAGCCAATGAAAAGGGTGAAAATATTACTATTCAATAAGCGAAAGATGTTACACTTCACAAAATGTAGTGTTCAATGAACCATCTTCTTGGTGGACCCAATTAAGGAGGTGTTGTCAAATTCTAAAGACCTCGAAGATAAATTGCAATAAAAGATGAGAGAGCACATTGTTCAACTTCAATTAGGTTCAAATGAATTAGGAGATCCAAATGACAATGATAGTGAGCAAAGAGTGGCTCAGAGTCCTTAGCAAACCAACATATATCAACAACCAAATGAAGAAGAGAGACCTAGTGAAATGGAAGAATTAGCTTCACAATGTCAACTTTGAAGGTCAATAAGAACACAAATGTCAAATTCAAAATATGTCAATGCAACCATAGTTGAAGAAGCAACAGAGCCTGAGGCGTTTGAAGAAGCATCACAAAGTCCTGAGTAGGTGATAGCTATGAAAGAAGAGATTGATGTACTACAACAAAATCAAACTTGGGATCTCATACCAAAACCAAGAGATGTGAAACCCATTTCTTGCAAGTGGGTTTTCAAAATAAAGCATTGTCCAGATGGGTCAATCAAGAGGTACAAGGCACAATTGATAGCTCGTGAGTTCTCTCAGAAGTATAGACTAGACTATGATGAAACATTTAGTCCAATGGCGAAACTTACAACTGTAAGAATCCTAGTTGTACTTGCAGACAACAAAGACTGAAATCTATAGCAGATGGATGTGAAGAATACTTTTATTCATGGAGAATTGGATTGGAAAATTTATATGATCCAACCAATAGGTTTTCAGAACTAACATCATCCTGAATATGTGTGTTTAAGCTACGGAAAGCGCTCTACGAATTGAGACAAGCACTCAGGGCATAGTATGATAATATTGCAACATTTCTAACCCAAAGTGGTTATTTAGTAACATCTGCAAATTCCAGACTAATTATCAAAACCAATAAAGGAAAGTGAGTTATCATGCTAGTATGTGTGGATGACCTTGTCATAACAGGCGATGATAAAGCAGAAGTTCTTCAAATGAAGGAGAATTTATTAGTCTGATTTCTAATGAAAGAACTTGGACAACTTAAGTAATTTCTTGGTTTAAAGATTGATCGTACACAAAATGAAATATTTCTTTGTCAACAAAAATATTCCAAAGACTTGTTGAAAAGGTTTGGAATGCTCAAATGCAAATTGATCTCGACATCTATAGAACCAAATGTCAGAATATGCGCACATGAAGGGAAAAGGTTAGAAGATGTAACTATGTATCAACAATTGGTAGACAGTCTCTTCTACTTAACCTTAACTCGATCTGATATTTTCTATGCAATCAGTGTAATAAGTCGGTACATGCAAAATGCAAAGAAGCCTCATTTGAAAACAGCTCAATGAATACTAAGATATATAAAGAGCATGATCGATAATGATCTTTTGTACAAAAGAAATGAAGATGGCAAGTTAGTTGGCTACTACAATGCAGACTATGCAGGAGATTATAACACAGAAGATCAACAACTAGTTATGTATTCAAACTTGGTTTTAGAATAATCTTGTGGTACAACAAGAGACAACCAATACATTGTCAACCACTGAAGTTAAGTATCGAGCAACAGTAATGGCAGCTCAAGAGAGCACATGGTTAATATCACTAATGAATAATCTACATCAATCAGTAGATTATGCAGTTCCAGTATATTGTGATAATAAATCTATAATTTGTTTGGTCGAAAATCTGATCTTTCATGCAAGAACTAAGCATGTTGAAGTGCATTATCATTTTATTAGAGAAAAAGTTCTGCAAGGAGAAATTGAGATGAGACGAATCAGTACAGATGATCAAATTATGGACGTGTTCACAAAAAGATTGAGCGCCAACAAATTTAAAATGTTTCATTATCAACTCAACATAGTACAAAGGCTTGGTGTTGAGAGTGAGTGTTGAAGATCAAGACCAACCCGTTAACGGATAAAAATAAGAACAGATGGATGAGAGTAATTTTCTCATTCAATGGATAGGATTTAACAGATAAAAATTAAAATGTGTGGTTGAGAGTATTTCTCTCATTCAATGGATAGGATTTAACATCCAATGGATAGGAATCAATTTTTTTTTGTGGATAGAATTTAGTTTTCTGATAAATTATGTATCTTGCATGGTGAGTATATAAATACTCCCTCCTGCATTCATGTTTAATCATCCAACAAAAAATAAAATACAAAGTCTTCAATTTGAAAGTTGTTCTTCATCTTCCTTTTTTCCCTCTAAAATTGTGAGTGATCCTCAAAAGTGTTGCAGTATCTTTAAAGTGTAGATATAAAATAAGTAATTTATTTACTTGTTTATAGTCTAATTTCCAACATAAGCAATTATAAGAGGATCGTCAAGATAACCGATTTCATATTTTTATCAAATTGATCTCTCTAAATTAAATAATGTAAAAAATGGATTGCAAGAGTGGACCATGTGAGTGGAGATAATCAGTTTCAATATCGAATGTCATTTTTATGAATGTCTAGCGATCATTAATTTTGAAGAAAAAAGAAATATTTTCTGCATCAACTAATTAAATTCAATATCTAATTTCATGTCTAAAAAAATATTTATGAAGGCCATAATTTCATGTCTAAAAGTCTACTTCAAAAACAAAAAAAGAATTGAATGGATGGATGTCTTCGATTTGTAACCATAAAAATCAATGATTTAACAGTATACCTTTTGTGTGAAATCAACTTTAGATTTATTGTATGAACAGATTGTTGTTTGGTTGTTTGCTTAGAGTGTTTTTCAATTATGCTAGCATTTCTCGATGTGAAAATGTTGGTATTTATTTGCTAATCCTCCTCTTCATTTACTGAGACATCTCATTGATTAATTTATTGCAGTAAGATAGAATTAGGATCCTGTTTGAAAGTGGTGAAAGGTAGACTAGCGTTGAAATGATTTATAGTTGATTGGAAGAAAACTTTGAACTATGAACACTTGCAAACACAAGTAGAAGGAGGAAGAAAACCATCAGTAATTAGGTTAGGGTCCCTAGCACAGAACAGGGGCCCCTAGTACAACTATTCTGACAATCAAATCAATATTTAGGGAGGAAAAGAACAGTGGAAGAAGTAAGTTCGTAGACTTGTGTACCTCCACCAGCAGAGAGGGACCTCTTTTAAAATGCCTTCGTATTTCCACATCTAATTAGGCATCACATCACTACTAGATAGTCTGTCTAATCATCATTGGTACGGTATGTTGTAAATATGTCTAGAGATGATGTGGTAATCAAAGTTAAGGTGAGGTGGCGGTTAAAGTCAAGATGAAGGGACGACCATAGTCAAGAGTATATGTAGATAAATGGGCCACTCTCACCAGGGCTTTACTCCTCACTCAGCTCTAAGGCTTTCAGTATGAAGCTGGTCGGCCCAAGAGCCGATTAGATTCCAAGGATTTACTGCCTTACTTATATCAAGACATCTAGTATATAATCAGTTGGCCCAAAAGGCTGACAGGGCTTATCCAGACTTAAGAGACTGCTCCACTTAAGTATTAGGGTATCTAACACAGAGTCGGTCCGTCATATATCCGGTCGGATTTAGGGTATCCAACTCCCTATTCGTTGAGTGAGTCTCTCAACATATGATCGGTCAACCCTAGAGTCGGTCAGACTTAAGAGACTTATCGCTCCACTCAGTGCCAGGATATACAAATTAAATCCGAACAACCCTAGCGTTGATCAGGCATATGGGATACAACTCCCCACTGCTACAATATAACTCAATATATAGTTGGTTAACCCAACAATGAGTCGGACCTATGGGTTCTAGTTCACTTCTCATGTGTCAGTCTCCCTTCATATAGTTTGTCGGTCATAAGGCTGGTCGGGTTCACAGGGCACAACGCCCCCACCTCTTATATATATATATAAGGTAAATATACAATACAATTTTAAGTGCAAACTATTAGGTCAAAAAGGAATTAAGATATCTCCACAATATAATGATATTATCTACTTTAGGTCTAAACCCTCGTAGCATTGCTCTTGGGCTCTACTTCTTTTGTTCGAGGTCAATATTCTACTCACATGACTCAATTAGACCATAGTTCTTGTGCACAGTCGGCAGTTAAACCTTCTGGTTGTTCGGGCTCTGATACCAATTGTTGAGACCAAAAGGAATTAAGATATTTTCACAATGACATGATATTGTCCACTTTGGGCCTAATCCCTTAGGACTTTGCTCTTGAGCTTTACCCAAAAGACCTCATATCAATGGAGATATCTTTCCCTTATAAACCTATGATCTTTCCGATGTGTTTTCAATGTGGGACTTTGTTTGTAACCTTGCAACCCAATACAAATCTAGTCGGACATAGATTTGGTCAGATCTCTATATCCAAGAGCATTTCAGGGGAAAGTCACATAACATATGATCGATCAGTACAAGGGTCGATCGAATCTTTCAGGACTTGGATCCCCTCTCTTTAGAGACAGGCATCACAATATACAGTTGGTCGGCTAAAGATCCGGTTGGACTATCTCGATCGGTTAAAGGTCCGGCTGGGCTACTTCCAAGGGATAATATTGTCAGAAAATCGTAACAATCCGTAAGATAATAACAACTACTTGTCAGAGAATATTTTGCTACTATAACATATACATAATGGAACCTTCCTCGAAAGATAACTATGCACATTCCACCGCCTAACATATTCTGACAACATATTCTTTTAATTGCCTCATTAATGGTAGAGGTTATAAAAGGTGGTTCATATACAAGTAACGAAAGATTTTCGGAAGATGACTGTACATTTTCCAGGTTGTACATCTTCCATCACCAAACATTTTCTAGCACCATATATTCTTTGTCGCCTCATTATTACGAATGTTATGAGAAATGATATAAAAAGGGGTTTCTCTCTGTTGGTGATGTACGCACACATACATGCATCTACTACAGATTTAATGTTCATCTTCTCTACTTTTTGCTCGGCTACCATACTGACTTGAGTGTCGGAGTGCCTGCGTTAAGAACTCTTTCCCTAGTTCTCACTCTAATGTTCTGCTTGCTCTCTCTTTGGTGTACGAAGAGAGGAAGAAGGACCCCTTTTTGCCCCAGTTCGAAGTCTTCTCCTAGTCAACAACAGAGTCACCTGCCCAGCATGCCATCTCCTAGGCTTTCAGACAGGATCAATCATGCTTACACTGTCTCCAGTAGTCTAATTGTACGTATAGTAGGAATATTCCATATATGTGCAAAGATACAATCCCTCTGATTCTCTGACAAACTCACGTAATGTATTAATGGAGAAATGAGCTTATGAGCTGGAAGACGTACGGGGCTGCTAGTCATTTCACTCATTGATAAGAAGATGGGCTGAGACACATGGACCTCAATCTCTCATGAAGGATAACTAGGTCATGATAGCATTCCAGTGGGAAGCTGAGCTCCTAGGAAGTCCGATCGGAGATATTCAATCGGCGTGTGATCGGGAGCAGAGCCCGATAGTATTTGAGCGAGGAGCTAGACCCTTAAGATGTATGATCAAAGGTATCCGATCTAGATAGGGAGCAAAGTCCCGTAAATATCTTAGCGGAGAGCTGAGCCCCTGAGCAGTTCGTTCCGAGGTATTCGATCGGGATGGGGAGCAGAACCCTGTAAGTATCTAACTGGGGAGCTGACCCCTATAAAGTCCGATCAGGATGGGGAGCAGAGCCCTGTACATATATGAGTGGGGAGATGATCCCTTCGAAAATCCGATCAGACGTATCCGATCGGGATGGACAGCAAGCCCCGTAAGTATTTGAGTGGGAAGCTTGACCCCTAGGAAATCCGATTGGAGGTATCCAATCGGGATGGGGAGTTGAGCCCCGTAATTATGTGAGTGTGGAGCCGGGCCCTTTGGGGTGCCCGATAGGTCGTGGTTGATCAGTGTAGGGAGATTTTACCAGACATATTACTCAGATTTGGCCTATCTTAGACTTTGACTGTCACTTTTCCCGATGTGTTAACCTTTCACTTGAACACTCCTCATCATCCGTATCAAATTAGTATTTTTAACCATTTAGCTGAATAGAGATATTTGTTAATATTATTATCGTCACTCATAGCAAGTATTTTCAAGACAAACTACAGACAAAGCAGGCTAAAGTAAAATTAAGCACGACCCAAAAATAATAAGCCTTTGAAACTCTAGCAAATGAGCGAACAGATGGTGTGCACACTAAGTTGCTTCTATTATCCACCACTTCCCTCCCTAAATCCAATCGAATCCTTCCCCTCGCTTCTCCCCCCATTTCCTCTCCTACCCTTCCTACCTTCTGCTTGAACTCTACACCGACTACTGCAAGCTCAAGTAGTTCCTCCCACATGTCGTCAAGCGCGGCCTCCACTACGAGCATGTCTTCCAGACCCGCCTTGTCACCCTCTTCTCTCGCTTTGGCAGCCTCCGTGATGGCAGTAGGGCAGTCGAAGCGGTCGATAAAGGATCAGGTCAGGGCACAAGTTGAATAACAAATGTGAAAATTCTTTAATTGTTATTTAGTAACGAGTCATTCTACTTTATAACATCGTATTGTTTCGATTCATAAGAGACTTAAGGTAGGTTTACCTTAAACTTTGTTTTTATATTTATCAATCATTTACTTTTTATTTTTAAAAAATTGGTTATGATAATTTAAATATTATATGTAATTTTGATACTATATATTATGATACTGTATCTGTTTATTGTCTATGCATTATTCGAATAACCTATCATATTTTACTTGGATTGTAAATGTTGATTGTGGATATCATATTTTGTTGTCTATGTTTGTTATGATGTTTTGAAATGTATAGTGTATTATGAGTGGTATTTTAATATAAACATGGAATAAATAAGTAAATTAAGGAGAGTTTTGTAAAAAAAATTTAAGAAAATTAGTCATAGAAATTTTTAATTTCTGTCACTAATTTATGGAAATTCCGGCGCTAAATCTATATATTTTTGCGGTGTTGCAGTCTCCCCTCTATTTCTTCTGCTGTCTTCTTCTTTTCCGTTTCTCCTTTAACTCCGGCCCTTTTTATTTCTTTTGTTGTTTTTCCAAGCCATTCACGGCCACCAGACCCGCCTTATTTTTCCCTACAGCAGCCGCCGGAGTTCTCTGGATTTAGCCGAGGCCACCGATCACGAAGAGGAAAAAGGTGTCCCTTCCTTTCTTTCACTGTACAGTAATTTTTTATTTTTTATTCATCTCTAGCAAATGAAGTACTCTTTTTATTTTTCATATTGAGGAATCATATAGTTCCCTCGGAACGGTGCGATGATTAAAATATAAGGTATTATTACATGAGATCTTAGGGTCAAAACTAGGCGTGACCGAGCATAACCTTCCCCATTTTTGGCTATTTGCACGTGTTAACCTAGAGACGGGTTGACGGGGACGTTGAGGACGAGCAAATCACCTTTTACCATATATTGAGGAATGATATATGCCTACATTTATCTTTATTTTTTTTTCCACTTTCTAACTAAAATATTATAATCTAAATCTTAAATTCTAAATCTAAATCTTAAATCTTAAACTTAAAAAACAAATTATGTATAGTGTACATCAGGTACCTTCTCTTCTCACTCAAGAGCAGCAGAGGCCACAAATCACAAAGCGGAAAAACAGACACTCATTCCTTTCTTTTTCACTGTCCAATAATTTTCTTCTTTTTTGTTTTATTATCTCTAGCCAGTGGGGCGCAGCACTCCTTTCAATTCAGAAAGCACTGAATCAGAAGAAGAAGCAATTGCAGAGCACTCAAGCCCATGCATGCTAAAATTAAGAGGTTCCTTTGTTGCTTGAACTCTTGATGAAGCGGGCTTAAGTGTAAGGACGGCCCAAAAATAATAAACCTTTGGAACTCTGGCAAACGATCGAACAGATGGTGTGCGCACTGAGCTGCTTCGGTTCTCCTCCCTCTTCCCTAAACCCTAAATCCAATCCTTCCCCTCGCTTCTCCCCTCGTCTCCTCTCCCACCCTTCCTACCTTCTGCTCGAACTCTGCACCGACCGCCGCGAGCTCAGGCAGTTCCTCCCACAGGTCGTCAAGCGCGGCCTCCACCGCGAGCACGTCGTCCAGACCCGCCTCGTCGCCCTCTTCTCCCGCTTCGGCAGCCTCCGCGATGCTGCCCTCATCTTCGACGCCGTCGAGCACAGAACCGAGGAGCTTTACCACTCCATGCTCAAAGGCCACGCCAAATACTCCTCCCTCGACCGCGCCCTCGCCTTCTACCTAGCCACTAGGCGCGCTGGCGTCCGCCCTGCCGTGTACAGCTTCACCTATCTCCTCAAGGCCTGCAGCGACCGGTCGGACCTTCGTACGGGAAGGGAGATACACGCCCAGTTGTTTTCCAATGGTTTCGGCTCCAATGTGTTCGCCATGACCGCGGTCGTCAACATGTATGCCAAATGTCGCAGGATTGATGATGCGCGGAGGATGTTCGATAGAATTCCTGAGAGGGACTTGGTGGCTTGGAATGCCATCGTCGCCGGGTACGCACAGAACGGGATTTCAGAATTGGCTTTGCAGATGGTGATTAGAATGCAAGAGGATGGCCACAGGCCAGACTCAATTACCCTCGTGTCAGCTTTGCCTGCGTGTGCAAACGTCAGATATTTGAGGATTGGTAAATCAATTCATGCTTTTGCGATAAGAGCTGGATTTGATTCCATGGTAAATCTCTCGTCTGCCTTTGTGGATGTGTACTCAAAGTGTGGGGCTATCGAAACTGCTAGATTGGTGTTCGACAGTATGCATCTAAAGAATGTCGTCTCGTGGAATTCTATGATAGACGGATACGGGCAAAATGGAAATGCAGAGGAAGCTTTGAGCCTGTTCAAGAAGATGCTGGCCGAAGGAATTCAAGCAACTGATGTAACTATGATGGGAGCTCTGTTTGCGTGCGGTGAATTGGGCAAACTCGAGGAGGGAAGACGAATCCATGGCATGCTCATAGGAATTGGGTTGGAGTCGGACACGTCTGTTGCAAATGCTCTCATCACTATGTACTCCAAATGCAAAAGAGTTCATCTTGCAGAAGAAGTGTTTGAGAATTTGAAGGCCAAGACTCTTGTTTCTTGGAATGCTATGATCTTGGGTTACGCACAGAATGATCGGGTGGAGGATGCACTGAGACTCTTTAACAAGATGCAGCGGGAGAATGTAAGGCCAGATTCCTTCACTATGGTTAGCGTAATCCCAGCAATTGCAGATTTATCCGTGTTGAGGCAGGCAAAGTGGATACATGGTTTGGCTATTAGATTGTGTTTGGAAAAGAATGTATTCGTCATGACTTCTCTAGTAGACCTGTACGCCAAATGTGGCAGTGTTCGCATTGCTCGGAAACTCTTCGATTCAATGGAAGAGAGGCACGTAACTAGCTGGAACGCAATGATAGACGGTTATTGCACGCATGGCTTGGGGAAATCTGCAGTCGAGCTGTTTGAAGAGATGAAAAGGAGCTCCGTGAGGCCGAACGACATAACTTTCTTGAGTGTTCTTTCTGCTTGCGGCCACTCTGGTTTGGTCGACGAGGGGCAGAAGTACTTCGACAGCATGAAGCATGACTATGGCTTGGAGCCTCGATCGGACCATTACGGTTGCATGGTGGACCTTCTGGGTCGCATTGGGAGACTCGACGAGGCCTGGGACTTTATTCAGAAAATGCCTATCAAACCCAGTATCAGCGTCTACGGTGCCATGCTGGGTGCTTGTAAGATTCACAAAAATGTCAAATTGGGAGAGCGAGCGGCAAAGAAATTGTTTGAACTGGAGCCTGAAGAGGGAGGATATCATGTGTTGTTGGCTAACATATATGCAACGGCCTCAATGTGGGAGGAGGTGGCGCGAGTGAGAACGACGATGGAGAAGGCCGGCCTGCAGAAGACTCCCGGTTACAGTTGGATGGATTGGAAGAACGAGTTGCACACCTTTTATTCCGGCGGAACGAATCACCCACAATCGGAGAAGATATATGCGAGACTGGCGAAGCTGATAGATGAGATCAAAGCTGCTGGCTACGTGCCTCGTACTGATTCTTCACACGATGTGGAAGAGGACGTCAAGGAGCAGCTGCTCAGTACGCACAGCGAGAAACTTGCGATCGCGTTCGGACTCATCAATACGGCACCAGGGACGACAATTCAAATACGAAAGAACCTTCGCGTCTGCAGAGATTGTCACGATGCGACTAAGTTCATATCACAAGTGACGGGTAGGGAGATCGTTGTGAGGGATATGCAGCGGTTTCACCATTTCAAGAACGGGCAATGTTCTTGTGGAGATTACTGGTAGCCAATCTTTTGAATCACCAAACAAGATGATTTTTCTTTTTTGTTTGTTTAATACCAAATGCAATGGCAGTCGATATTGTAACCCAGAAAGAAATTGATTTATAGAAATTATGGACAACAGAATTTTGTTGAATGCAAGTTTTGGATAAAAATAGGTCAACTAATTTAGGGTTGGGGTTCGGTCCAATTTGGCCCAAATAACCCAAAGCGAAGCTTGGGCCAGGCGTCACGTGCCTTACACGCGCTGTCGAGTTAATAGAAGAAAACACCAGCCTCTCTTCCCTACTGGGTCGAGTCGAGTCGAATTTGTGCCCTGAAGCGGCGATCTCCGCTGCCTTTTTTTAGCATCAGGTTCCTCCTCCGAACTCTCCTACTCTTTCTCATGTTCTATTCTTCTTAGAATCTGAGTGAGCGATTTTGTTTTCCGTTGCTTTGCTCTTTTAGATCTGGAATGATGACGATGATTTCCCCCCTCTTTTTGTTCGATAAAGCTTTTATTTTGTTTCATCTCGAGATTTAGGAAAGCCTCCGATTTTTTTTTTCTCCTCCGGGCGCTCCTATTAGGGGATGACGAGTGATAGCGTGCCAAAATAGTAGTTTTGTGTGCCTCTTCGTGTGTAAGCCTTCGGAATCGTTGCCAAGGTCTCGGGTGCAACTCCCGTTTCTCCTTTAAAAAATGGAGACTTGAGGCCTCCATTATATCTCTCTAAACAAAAAAATGGTTTCGGAGATTCGAAGGGAAAGTTCAGTAGCTCGGTTAGCAATGTGGATTTAGTATTTAGCTCATTGTGAGGTTTTGGATATGACATCAATTATCGTTTGGAGAAGATTTAAATGCCATCGTCAAATCTTGACGTGGCTATATGATGAGTTAAAAAAAGTTTATTTTTTTTCTTAGTTGAGTCGGCTGTTCGACTGCATTTTTGTTGTCATCTAGTAATAATTATGGAAGCATGCATTCGCCTTTTGGGTTTGATTACATGGATATTAACCACTTCTGAGTCCAGTTGATGGGGATGGATACTAGTCAAATTAAGAAAAACCATCAATCTTAATATGCCGTGAGTACATTGAACGATTCTCTAGAATGTTTTCAGCTAATGTCAAATTACTATGTTATGTCTAGTATGAATTGTGGAAGCATGCATTGGCCTTTTGTTCAGGGCATATTTTTTGGTGAAGATAAGAGCTCAATTTCAGTTCACATTTAATCAATTAGTTATTTTCATTTTTATCACCTCTCAGGCACTTTATCTACAACAAAGCTCTTTCTTGTGCTTCAACTTGCAGAAAGCAAAGAGTTTAGGAATGGCAAAGTCAAGTTCTAGTGATGCTCAGGCACTCATTCGCTCCCTGCGATCTGCTTATGCTGCTACACCAACTAGTCTCAAAGTATTTAGTTTTTCCTTTACTTTTTTTTTTGTTTGATAACATCCTCATTTGGTTGAACCAACTTGATTTCTTTATGGATCAAGTACTATAATCAGAGTTGCAAACTGACTCCTTGCATCTGCAATGCAGATTATCGATCTTTATGTTGTCTATGCAATCACCACAGCAGTAATTCAGGTATAACAGGAAAATTCACATTTCTCTCATCATTTCTTGACATGAAATGATTTTATGGAATTTTGTGATCAAAGGAGTTTTAACGAGACACTATAGGGGTTTTGCTGGAGTTGAAGTTAGTTGTTTATGGAATGTCTAATACCAAACCACATTCATATAGAGCGTCCAATCTTGTCAATACCACTATGATTTTGTGAAGATTGTAAAGTAATGATATTAAGGTTGTAACACAAAGCATGCATAATTTCCATATCCTCAACTATGGAGACTAATTCATGTACCACTGATATGGTTGAGCTGGGCAGCATTTTAAGGGAGCACATGACAAATACTTCATTGCCTAAAATCATCATTGATCAACAGTATGTGTGACTCAATGGCTACAGTACACCATCATATAAGTAAACATCCTTTTGAACACATCAAGCATATCTATCTGCTTTGATACAAATTGTTGACCTTATATAAGCATGACTGACCCAAATTGTTAAAGTCCAAGTTAGTATAGTGGCTTGCTCATCTAAACTTTTAAGATCCTTATTAATTCACAATGTGGAACTAAATTAGTTTGTTTGGTTCAAGTCATCTTTTAGTTAATTGCTCAAATTATTTAGGCATGGTTGTGAGTCTTCAACTTAACAAATAGTTCAGTTTCTATACAATCATCTCTGCTATGTCTACCCTAACTGCCAATTCAACAGATCATGTACATGGGAATAGTTGGGTCTTTTCCCTTTAATTCATTCCTCTCCGGAGTCCTGTCATGCATTGGGACAGCAGTTCTTGCAGGTATGAGCCTTTAACTGC
Source organism: Zingiber zerumbet (assembly GCA_037833815.1). Lineage (NCBI taxonomy): Eukaryota > Viridiplantae > Streptophyta > Magnoliopsida > Zingiberales > Zingiberaceae > Zingiber > Zingiber zerumbet. Next base: position 30,988 of record JBBMJZ010033101.1, read on the forward strand.
ACCTTATCGAGGAAGAGAAATAACATTGTTATGCTTGGCAATGCAGTTTGCCTCCGCATTCAAGTAAACAAAGAGAACAAGGAATTTAAGGTAACCTCTTAACTCTCAAATCAAACTTAAGTGTACAAGCTCCACTTCTAAATAATTTCAATAAAAAAAACAATTTCAGGATCTTGCACCTGAACGAGCTTTTGCTGATTTTGTCCTCTGCAACTTGGTGCTCCACCTGGTGATCATGAACTTCCTTGGGTAGATGGAACTCTGCTGTAGCATTCTTCCTTTTTTATATATTTTTTTTTTTAGCTTGAACTGTGGGACATCAAGTTTGTTTTTTATGTTGCTGCTAACAAGATTTTGTCCTTGTTTATGGAAAATGAATGGAACTCCATGAATTGCTAGAGTAAATTTTTGTGGAAACTTATTAAGAGCTAGTAAATTTGCTCTTATATTGAATGTCATGATCTGCTATCTTCTTAGAAAGGTCCATGGATGAAAAAGAAACAGGTAGTTTCATGTGGAAAATTATAATCCTTTAATGGAAAGCTCCCCTTCACGCAAGTTATATTCTCGTTGGCTGTGCACCAAGTAAATTGGCAATAATCAACTTCGAGTCCTTGCAAGTGAAATTAGAAATCTCAGATAAATTAATAAAAACAGATTGCATGAAGACTGGAATGAAAAGTGACATGGAAATTTTTCATTCTAATAAAAGATTTGTTCCGAACTGTGCAAATCACCATCAGTAGCATATCTTAGAAAACAATATTCAAAAACTGCTTTTGTTTATGGAATAAGTAAACAAAGAGAGTCATATGTTGGATGGCTTAAAAACATCCGGAACCAAACAACTGTCATGAATGCATCATTTTATAACTAAACCTAAAGTAAGGCTGTTCAGTGCAAAAGTGTAACAACAAAACCAGACAGCAAATTTTATAACTAAACCTAACAAGAAAGATGACAATGTACTAGCGACAAGCTCTGCTCTTTCTCAAACCAATTCATAACTCATTGAATCCGACACACATTCTGATTAGATGGTTGTCAGTCGTAACCAAGAGCTACGCATCCTCAACGAAGCTGAGTCAAATCATATTAAGTGGATCAGTGTGACTGGATGCAGACTCACTCTTGGAGGATTTGGAAGAGGATGTAGATATGTCCGAGGCAGCAATTGGAAAGGTCATTGAGAGCTGGGTTGTGGAGATGGATGCTAGCTTGGATCTATCCTCTTCGAGATTACACCAAGATTCTTGTGTCTTCGGCCATTCATTAAAAAAAGGCAACAGGAACTGACCCTCATGTTTTGTCGTTGCTGGTGCATCAACCTCACTTCTAATGAAAGAATGCTGTTTTCTGGATACTGGGCTGAGGGTTGCCTGACTGAGATGCTGGACCGCTGGGAATTGAGGGTAAGTAGTTTGCACAGAAGAATAAGGGGTGCTAAATTTTGGCAAAGGCCGTGAAGATACTCGAGGAGATGTCAAGTGCCATAAGTTGTCAATGCCATAGATCCCTTGACCCCTTGCAGAACCAGATGTTTCAGTGCGGAAAGTATGCTCAGCCATTCCAGGTTTAGTACTCGACAAGTACCTGCAAATTTCAAGATGAATTAGTTTCGACTGGCCGTGAGAACCAATATACTTGAAAAGTTAAGCTTGGCACACTATTTTGAGACTAACCAAGTAAACAATCCACCATGTTTCTGTTGTTTCAGGTTCTCTACATCCAACGAACTAGATAAGCCATTCATGAGAACAGAAATTGAACAGCTTGCAATAACCAATCACGTAATTTTCATAAAAAACACCCTTGCTTGCGGCTTGCAGGTAATATTATGGGCATGCTCTTGTTTTGTTTTTAAGCCTACTCGCATAGTGTTCAGTAAATTGAACAATCAGAGGCATTTCTTCAGGTGGTTTTGCAACAGGCCAAAAATCAGTCACTTTCATAAGAATTTCTGTGATCATTCTTCATTGAATCTCAAATCACAATTTTTTATCCAAACCTCATGCTAAAAAAACTAAAGCATGCCCTAAAAGGGATTATAAAATCCCGTCAAGTTCTTAATCTAAATTGCGCTGAACTCATTAGAGTCCTGAGCCTTCTTTTCTTGGAAACAAGCAAGGTTGTGAATTTAAAAAAAAAATGGTTTTGAAAGATTCTTTAGAAAATGATAAGCATGCCTAAAAATTATTGACATACGAGGAATTCCTAGAATTTAATCAATTTAACAGTAAATCATTAACATTTCCTATGGATAGTGTGCGACAGTAATGAACTCCACTTTCTAAAAAGTAAGTTATTCGCTGCTGCTACTTTCTTCCAACCATGAAGAATATCTAAATCCATCTACAGCTACAAACAGTAGAAATTATCTCAATGATTAATGAAATAAACAGTCCTGCTATTGCATATGACAGCATAACAACCTTCCCAAAAATTATGCTGTTGCTGGTTACTACAGAAGCTGGAAGCAAAACTAAAAAAAACTAAACAAATTGCTAGTTTAAGAATGGAAGCATAATTTCATTTGTATCTTAAAAAAAGGTATCTTAAATACCATCTCTCAGAATCATTCAGCAGATAGTAATTAAGCCAAACTTAACAATCGCTAAATATTCTAATTTCACTGTGACTGTTAAATCATGTTTTCCAGCAGGAAAAGATGAAGCTAAAACATAGATATCATTATAAATATCATAAGTCAGTCGCCCACACAAACAAAGCATTTCCTGTTCTTCTGTTCATCACATAACAAATGATAGCATATGATGACCCAAACACACACTCTGCATCTACCATCTGCACTAAATTAAAGAAATCACACTCTGCATCTACCATCTGCACGAAATTAAAGAAGTCTTAAATTTATCTGGAGTCTGCATGAATCCAGACTGCAAAAAATTATTCTTCGAAAAGTCAACAGCCAAATGAGAAGAATTATCTTCCTATTCCTATGCTCTATATGTGGAAAAAGAGCAAGTCCACAGATAATTCTCTGATTCTTCCAGCACTGACAACTTAAAGCCTTCAGGTCCAGATTACTCAGAAATGGACAAGAATAATGATGGGGTGGAGATATTGCATGTCTACAAAACAAGTAGGATACTACACTTGCTATTAAAATTCTCAAAATTTTAAACAATTTTGCTGCCAACTATCTTAAAACATATTTGCAGAATATGAAAGTGAGTGAAACTTAAACTGCCTTTTCAACATGAGGGGAAGACAAAGACTACCTGCTCTCTAAGGGACCAGGGTCCATATGCAGCTGCAAGGAGCTTGAGGAACCAAGGAACAAACTTGACGTATTGCTACGTTCTGTAATAGAATGCTGGGGAATGGAGGACCCTGCAGTGGGAGAGGTGGTGGTCCCAGTTGGTGAAGATAACTGTAATTGGGAGATAGATTGTGATTCCACAGGCTTTCTTGAACGGTTGCGACCTCGGTGCATGTGATGTATGCAATATTTGGAGTCAGGATGCGCATCCTTTGAGCACCTCCACTTCTTCCCATCGGTGCGACGACACCGCCCAGGTTCAGGGTCCAGCTTCCTTCCGTAGTAAGAACAGTAACTTACTGAACACAAATAACATCCAACCAGCAAGGTTCATCAGTAATGTTCTCCAACAAACCCAGTTTCTCGTATGGATGAGGAAAAATGCAAGAATACATTATTTCATACATCAAAATAGATAACCAGATTAAAATGCATTTTCCTATATACAAGTGACGGGTAGAATCTTCTTAATATATGGTAGTCATAAGAAAATTACTGTGTTATGCAGAAACCTTAAATCAAGCATTCAAGTTGGTGAAAACAAATATCTAGATCCAGGTAAGGAAAACTCTTGATAGTTGAATCAAACCCGAGCTAAAGCTTGAAGCCAAAAACAAACAATGATAAAGATCAAAACTGTAACATAGTCTAAAACTCAGACCACTACAGAGAGTATTAAGTATTAATTTCTTCTAAAACTCAGACCACTACAGAAAGTATTAAGTATTAAGCATTACCATTTCAAAAATGCACAATAAGTGAAAAAACAGTATGATACACACACACAGACGGGCCGAGAGAGACGGGAAATATTTGAAATAAGAAAGGGCAGCAGAATAACAGCAAAGAGTGCACAAAAAGAAAAAGGAAACAGTGTAGAAACTTAGGCTTTAAAAGATCGAAAACCCTATCACGGAAGCAGAGAGAACAGATAGAAATGTCTAAAGCTAGAATCTTTCAATCAGATTAACGGAAACAAGGGAGAACGGTAAATAATCGCGTTGCATTTGACAACGCAGGATCCCATAATATGATGAACTTGAGAAACCATCAAAGTGGGAAAATGGCGGTACTAGTATAGGTAAAAAAAAAAAAAAACTAAAGGAATATAGGTATAAAAAACCTAGGTATCGAGATAAAGCGATTTATAACAATGAAACCTAACAAGAAAAAAGAGAAACGACCTCGATTTTCGAATATCAGCCAAATCCATCGAACAGTAACGCCGACCAAGGAAAAAAACACAAACCCATGGGAAGAACCGCTTACGCGCAGGGCGGTGATAGTAACCGCCAGGCAAAACCTCGAAGCTTCGTTGGACAGGAACTATGAGCTCCGGCGGCACGGGAAGCCCTGCCATAAAGTACTTATAGATCATCGCTTGGTGCTCCAGCTCCTGCCACTGCACCGCCGTGAACGGCGGACTGCCACCCACGCCCTTAGTTGCCTCGCCTGAAGTGCTGTTCATCCGACCTTCTCGTATTCTTACGCCGTCAACCAAATCGCTGCCGAGGAGGAGGAGGAGCAGAGTAGGCGGCTTTGAACTCACTCATGGGGGAAGTGAGAGAGAGAGAGAGAGGTTCGGGTCACCTCCCAGTGAGCGAGAAGCAAAAAGTGCCTCCATGTGTGATGTGTGATTGTGTGAATAAAGAGGAAACGGTGGCGAGAAAGAGAGCGTGAGCGTGACGGTGAGCTCAACTTATATGGAGCTGCTGTTTTCTCACGCAAATGGTTATTATTAAAATATTTTATTAACGTTAGAACCAAGAAAATAAAAATGAGAAATAATAAATATTATTTTTCAAAAATAAAAAATTTAATATAATATTTTATCAATGGATATTATTTATCAAATAGAAATTGAATAAATTAGGGAGAATAAATTGATGACTCTAGGTGATGTCTCCCTTCCGTTTATGTGGAGGAGAGGTGAATCACATATAACTAGTATAAGAGGTCAAGATATGAGGGAGGATGATATATTGAGTTTTGTCCCTAAAATTTTACGTGATAATATCTCATGTCTCAATCAACCCATCACTCCGAGGAGATCAGTTACCTTCAGATTATAATGTAATATAAAGGTGTTCAATTGTCATTCAAATACTCACGGTTTAATTCTTAAACATGGCGTATTTATAAAAAAAAAATCTTCTAAATAAAACTCGTAATTAAGGGGTATTGGATTTTTGAACTGTCCGTTATGAATATTTCCTGATTTATCCCGATTGACAGTGAAAAACTTCTATGAAACTGAATTTATCAGCTCAGATTTGACATTACTAAAAAAAAAAAAAAAAATTAAAAAACACTTTGCGTTACATTGTTGTGTGCCGCTGGAAGGGAGACAAGTAGGTTGAACAACAACACAATGGACAACAGAGAAATATAACTTGATTATTTTTTAGATGAAAAAACCCATAAATTATGCAAGTTCATATTGGAAAGCCAGCTCCTGGCTAAGGAACTCAAAAGCTAACCGAATGGATGCCAACTTTGGCATAAATGGGCAGCCTTGCATTGCATAGGGCTAGGGAGGGAGGAAGTAATTGGTGTTTTATTTTTATTTTTATTTTTTTTTGTTTTTTCAGTTTAACTACTGACCCACACAACACTAGCTTCTCCACGTTAAAGCAATTAATTAATAAGTTGGCATCTCCATCTGTAGCATGCAGGGTTGGTACCTGAGAAGAAACTGAGTTTTACGATGAACAGCGATAAGGACAATGATGCATAAAGCCATGCATGACTTTGGCAACACTCCAGATTCCACCCATACGTCAAGGGCCCATCCCATGGATGCATTCACCCATCTTCTCTCTCTTTTGCATCTTGCTTTACCCTACAAAAGACAAGAAATCTTCCTCCACCCCACCACCAGATTGCTAAAGCAATAGGCAATAGCAACGTGAAAGCAAATGAAGGGTGCAGTGGAAAACAGAGAAGGGAAACAAACTAAGGATGACCTTTGTGCATGATGCTTCATCAGTGAATTAAGACGTACGTTGCAGTCCTAACTAACTTCTTGTTTGGCACTGATCAATCATTGCATTTTGATTTCTTAGAGATGTTTTTACGTGACTGATAAGATATGTGGGCTCTTCAGAAAATTAATGTTCCAGAGAGACACATATGAATAGGAAAATATTACATAGAACAAGTTTGTAAATTGGTAAATTTCTTCATTTATATTATGCCTTAATGCTATTGTTATCGACTTAGTGCTTGAATAAGCAAGAGAATTAGAAGACGGCCAATTGCAACACCTCACCAGTGAGCATGTCATTGGCCAGTAATAATTGCATGTGTTGCCTTGTTCAATTTTCTTTAGTCTCGTTTACCTTTACGGCCTCCCACTTATCCATTCAGTTCAATTCAATTCAATTCCGCTAATCCTTGAAATAGCTGATGCAAAAATGTAACAAATGAGACAGGTATGAGAAAACAATTACATTATGGATAAATTCATCAATGACAACAATTTAGCAGAACAAGAAATCTACACAAGTAAATCTTTCATACTACATGCACTCATGTGCCAAATATTAAGGGGGGGTACAGCTTTTGGTAACATTTAGTAAAGATAGAGCCCTCCACAAACTAGTATCCTAGCAAACTTCATTAAGATTGACATGAAAACAAGAAACTGAATTAAAACTAGAAGAGCAAGTGTAAAAAGGACTAACGAATTTCCCCATCCTCTCCAAGTTCTCCATCTTCTAGTTCCTCATAACCACCATTTCTCCGAGTTCCATCTCTATCTTTCTTATGCCTTTTGTGCCGATTTTCAGTGTCAGAATCAGTACCATATGAATGCTGAAAATTCACTCAGGAGGTCAATTGGATTACATTTAATGTGACAGACTTACTATAGAAACAAAAAATAAAAATGGATTATATCTTTAGATACCTTCCGAGATTTCTTTCGGTCACTACTGCTGTACCTCCTGGACTTCTTAGACTCCTCTTTCTCATCCTTATCAGAGCTTAAATCATCTGTTGTGCTGTGATGGCGCTTCTTGTGCTTCTTTTCTTTGTCTTTATCCCGTTTCCGATCCTTCATACCATCTCGATCCATCGCATCCACGATATCACTTTCTGTTTCTTCTTTTCGAACTCGATCTTTTCCTTTTTCCTTTTCACGTTCTCTGTCTTTCTCCTTTCTCTCTTTCTCCTTCCTTCTCTCTTTCTCTTCTCTTTCTTTTTCTTTTTTTGCCTGCAATATGACATTTTGATATAAGCAGACTAATACCTCAGTTATCACTAAACGATGCATTATAGCCATCCAGATGGCAGTCAAATGCAAACTTTTTGGTGAATATACTTAACAGCTTAAAGCATAAAAAAATATGAAGTTCAAAACTTCAAAGATAAAGCAATGCTTCACCAAGAGTGAACCATAGAGAAAGAGAGGTTGCATCCCCTTACCCAAGGCAATAGCTACTCTCACTCTTTGAATTATATTCAAGAAAAAATGTAGTAACAATTTTTGTTATCTTCAAATTTATTCAAGCAATAGGGAAACAAATTTAATTTTCCAGTCAAACAAAAACCATCTACTTGAATTTTAAAAATAAATAAAAACTTAAGCTATGTGCTTTTCTACTAAGTTGATTTCCTGTAAAATTGCCTCCAACCGTTGATACTTCCCAAGACAATATTAAAAGAATATAAACAGCTACATTGTATTTCTTTGTGTAATCTACAAGGACATGAAAAATATAAAATAATGCAAACAAAATAAAGAGTACAAACACACTCAGTTTTAAGAAAAAGCAGAAGCAATTAACCTCTGCAAAATGATGCAATTGGAAAAGAGGTGGAGCTCTAACCAACATAGTCAGAAGCAAAGTTAGCATGAATCATGAACCCAAAGAAACTTTATTACCTTTTCTTCTTCCCTCCTGCGCTCTTTTTCTTTCAGTTTTTCTTGCAAATGAGCAATATAGCCCTCAAAAATCTCTTTTGCAAAATTGTCATCACAAATTGACCTTATGACAAAAAGAAATCAAATATTTATGCTAGTAGGGGAAAAAATATATACATGAACAATGAGATAGCCAATACCTATAATCCTGGCTCTCTTCAAACAGTGATATGCACTCCTCCCACTTGGAAGATGCAGTAATTTCCTACAGTGTAAAAAGTTAAATTGGACTACTTGACACAAAAGATAAAATCTGCCAAGAGGTTAGTGAAATATCTACCTTGATTGAATATAACAGATCAGAGAAATTATCTGCAAGACGTTGGCGCTTTTTAGCCTCTTTTTCCTCTTTCTCCCTAAGCCTTTCGAGTAATTCATCATAAACGAGCTACATATATCGAAAAGCTTCACATGGTATGTAAATACTAGCTTACAAAATGAACCATATTATAATTACTATTATTATGCAAAAAAATCTTCATTGGTAACTTTACATGGAACCATGTTAAGTACAAATTGTTACAAAGCATCATGGTGAATGTGTGAAACTAAGATGCCTAAGAAACCTTTGGCTAAAAATTGGTTTGTGAATACCAGATACATTTAAGGAAAGGTATCATTGGGAGAGTTACAAGTAAAACTAAAGTAATTTTTTAAAATAAATTCTGAAATTTTCCCACTCATTGTCTCATGAATTCTTGCAATTTTGCAAACATTTTTTGGAAATACCACATGGAACCATGTAAATATGAATTGTTATAAAGTCATCATAGCCAAGTGTGAAACTAAAATGCCAAACAAACCTATGGTTAAAATTTGGTTTGTAAATCACAGATACATTTAAGGAAAAAGGACCATTAGGAAAATTACAAGTAAAAAATTTAAAAGTATTTTGAAAGAAGAAATTGAGGTTTTTTTCCACTCCTTGCCTCATGAATTCTTGCAATTTTGCAAACAGTTGGACTTCCATTAGTTTGTATGTATTTCAGTATGAGAAAACTTCTTCATGCCATCAGATATAAGCAACCCATACAAGATTTCTCTCGAAGAAAATATTTCAAGGCTGCAAAAAGGCTCCTTACATATAGGAAACAAGAGTTCTGAAACATGCTGTTCACATGATATCAGTGCTAAAAATTGATATGAAATACCCAACCAAAGACAAACTAAATGAAAGCAGACGCTTGCATTCTCAGTTAGGTTATGAAAAGACCTTAGCTCTTGAACTACCAGAAGCATAGCAAACTAGATTTTGAAAGGAAAGGAAAAACCATGTGTTTGCACTATAAAGCATTGCTTCCCCACTAGAGGAGAGGTATTGCATATAGAAAAGAAAAGAGTTCCTGAAAGTAAGAGTAATGTTAGTCTACAGAAGTTCCAGCTATCATGTTTCCTTAGGTCCGTATTTGTAGAACATCATCTCAACGTTAAATTTTTTTAAAAGAGAAAATATTAAAATAAATATATAAAAAAAATGAAATATGGAAACTACTTTCAAGCTTATCTCAGACACTCCTTTCTGGATATCAATATCTGCAATACTATTTTTGAAGTCCTCGAATGTCCATGACAAAGTCAAAGTAATCTGGATGAAGTTAATAATATCATTAGGGACCTGTACAAGCTGAAAACAAATATAAATAGAATAAAAACGGATTACTTTTCCAATCTTCATTGCATCTTTAATTTGAATTTTCTCTTCGTGATACTGCAAAAAGAACATAGTAAAAAATGAATAAAAATATCACAACAATACATATGAAAATCAATCAAAGCCTTATCATAAACATTTAAACAAATGATTGGTTACTAAAACAATTGGAAAAAAAAACAAAAACCTGCTTCTGAAGTTCCTCAATAACATCTTCAAAAAGGTCTTTTGGGGTTGAACCAGATGAGTTTGATGCCACTGCTAAGTAAGGTGCTGAATCTTTAACCTGAAAGATACAAAGGCAATGTAGACAGGAAGATGCAAGAATAGGCATATTCGATAAAATCCCAGAATACCTGTGCACAATAATCACGCCAATGTGTTTTGGCAGTAAGAATTCCAGCAGCAATATGTTCTTCCATCAACCTACGGAACTCATCACGGTTCTTACGTTCCACACGCCGTAATTGTTCCTGCAAACATTGAAAGAATGAAGTGAGTATCTAGTAAAAAATCTATATGAAATTGACACCATACGTAGTTAGATGCACCTTTTGTATCTTCCTCTGCTCCTCCTCCTCTTTCTCTAAATCATGAATATATTCCTGTACAAGTAAAGGTTAGCAAAAGATCCTTGTGTCACAAACAAAAAAGACTAGCTAACCTGAAAAATTTCCAACCGATCAAGCTTTTCTAGTCGAGAGCATCTTTCATCATCCTCCAAACGGTCTTGGACTTTTCTCCACTGGCTGTTTGCCTAAAATACAGGGATAAAACAAAATCAAAATACATTTAAGTAAAACAATTGACTCTACTATGATGATCAAGTTGAGTAATGCCTTTATAAAGTCAGAGGATTCAAGAAATGCTTTGTATTCCATTATATTTCTTTTATGCTCCTCAGCAGCCTTTATCCTTTCCTGCAGAAAGATCCATAGCAAAGCAATTATTGCAAAGGAGCATTTTGCTAAGCGTTTCAAAACTAAAACATCAAAGAGAGGTAACAAGGCCATCAAAAACAGATGTAAATGAGATTCTAAACTAGTAAAGACAGTACCAACACTCAGAGAAAGAAATCCCCTTATGTTTCATCGTGGTGCACCAATTATTTTTGCTACCACCAATAAATCATTCATAGTACACCCCTTGCTATAATTATGTGCTCTTATTGCAATAACAAACAATTGACAGCCCAAATTCCTCAAATTTATAGGTAGATTCCCAATAAATCATTGTCCCACTAAGGTATCAAGTAATGCATTATCATAATGTCACAGTCATAATCATGAAGCAAATAGGGCAGCAGAAAGTCATTTAAGGGACAAGACAAGCAATTGACTGGTTATTTCAGGAGAAAGCATGAACACATGGAATCAGATACAAGAAATGAATTGGTATAATTTCAAGTAGAAATCACTACTTGTGGCCCTGAAACAAATTTCCAACCTTCTTTTGAAGCTCCACTAAATAACTTTCAAATAGATCCTCACGCTCTCTTGGACGCTCAACAGCACTGAAACGTTCATCATCCTCAAATATGGATATAGCCTTTCTGCATAAATTGACAACCGTTTAAGTATAAATTGCTGACAAAACATCAAAAGCAAACATAAGTCCTACAAAGCAATAAAATAAGCCTCCCATGGAATCCATCTGGTTTAAAAGGTAAAATATTTTAAAATTGTTAATAACATGAAAATATCAAATACAAACCCCCATCGAGTCTGTGATGTCAGTTCCTTGCATTCCTACAAAAAAAAACAATGTAAATTGAATGATTAAGAGCAAAGGGAGCCACATTTACAATATTACTTACTTCTAACATTCTTGTAAAATCTTCCCGTGCTTTCTTCTGTTTGATCCGCTTCTCCTCAGCCTCTTGTTTTTTCCTTTGACCCAAATACTGTACAAGAAAACAACTTTGATAAGCAGCCAAATGACATTTTGGAATGCAAACTCAGTCAAATATAGAATGACAGACTAAAATATCGCACCATAACCTGATAAACCATTTCCAATATCAAAATTCATGTATAAAACTTTATACAAAAGTTTACCTCATTAAATGCTTGTTTTCTTTCTCCAAGAGTTTTCAAAGCACTATATCTTTTGTCGTTGATGATAATCCTCATTGCCTACAAATTCGAACAATAAAATCACATGTCAGCAAATGTACTATAAAGGTAACTTCTGACTCTTTACATAAAATTTGAAACAAAAAAATGAAAAAGAAAGAAAGAAAAAATATTACCTGCTCCCATGTCCAATCAGACTCAACATTGACAGATTCCAGTAAAGCCTTGAAAGCATTTTTTGCCTCCTAAAGGGATGTATCAGTTACAAACCCTCATTTACTATCAAAACAAATGAAAGATTTTATCTTACCAGCTTATTAGCATAAACCAAGGGTTCTTCATCAACTTCTTTATCTTCAGTTGGAGTGCCCGATTTCTCAACAGTTGGCATGGTTTTTTTGTCTTCCTATAGCATCAACGACAGTGTACAAGGATAAATTTTGTCCCATAGAAGAAAATTGCTTAGGCAAGGATTCTCATTTTAGTATTGAGTTGTTCCATAAAACTACAGAAATGTCAAGAGGCAAAAATGAAACAAGCAGGTCACAGGAAAAAATCACACAATCCACAAATCACACTTTTTATGTTTAGCCATATAAGACTTATGCCATAATGAAAATCTTACCTGACTTCCACAGCCAAACTTCGTTCAGTCAAGCAAGCAACACACAATCTAGTTGAATAAACAACTTTAAAATGTATAGGTGATGACTCAAGAAGAACACATTACACTGCTCATCTTTGATAAAGGAAAAAAAAAAAGAGGAAAATTTATCATGTCAATGCTCAATGCAAGCTTGTAGTGAGTCCCTATGCTTGAAACCATAATGCTAATAAATTACCATCACAATGACTACCAACATAAGCAACAGGTTACAAAGCTAATATGAAACAAAGATAGATATGGCTAGATGAAGCATAAGATGATCATAAATGAATCTCAAATGATTCGCTTATCTAGCTTAAAATGTATAAGCAACTAAGTATCGTTATTACAGCATGGCCATGTCTATGTGTTCATACCTCAAGATCCTGAGAAGTCCCATCAGGTAAGCTAGCAATGTGTCTCGAGGGTGATTTATCCTGATTACTCCTGGAAAGGTATAAATATACTAATTTTAACTAATTATATGAAGAAACATACATTTGAAACGCACTAGGAAGCATACCTAATTTCGGTTACGGTATCAACACCAGCATTAGAAAATTGATCCCTCACAGGAGGAGGTTGAGGAATTCCAGATTGCAAGCTTGTGTGTTCTGTCCCAACAGAACTAGAAGTCATACCAGAATTTGTTGCAACTGCTACAGAGGTAGGTGTTAACGCCATAACATTTGGTTGTACACCATAATTAGTTGGCAATTGCGTTGAATTAGATGAGACCAAGGGTACAGCAGAAGCCACAGGATTGGAAGAAGAAGAAATCTCAGCAGAATGAACTGTTGAAGTAACAGCTGCAGTTGTTTCAGTCTCATTTGATGTCAGATTAGCAGCAGTGTTCTCTGCCTGCTCTCGAGCTAGCTAAAATCAAAATGTGAGTTAAAATTATCTCATCGTATATATAGCCATGTTTGGTGATTGGCATAAAACTATAATAGGACAAAAAGATAACAGATGAAATAAAAATGAAAAGCTAGAACCTTAAGATCATCAGGAATTGTCCATTTGGATTGCTTTGTGGCCTTGTTATAGTAGTATCTACAACAAATAAAAACAGTTTTACCAATGGAACAAAAACAGCAGTGCTTGAGGAATGTAGAAAATTAGAAGAAAATATTAAAAAAAAGAAATCAGTGCATACTTTCGACCGTCTGAGGTAGTAAACTCCTTCCAGTCAGTGGATGCATCTGCCCTCTGAT
>JBBMJZ010033136.1:0-10068 GCA_037833815.1 Zingiber zerumbet
GGCTGGAGCGTGCCGCTTGTCCTGTCATGCACTCACTCGGTCACTCATGGGTAGTGGTGGCTGGAGTTGTGAACAGCAGGGACCCTATTGCTATGTAGCTAGATAGCTACTATGCAAACTGTCCACTCGGTCACTCGAGAGTAGTGGCGGGTGGAGTGTCGTACAGTTGTTATCGATCCAGCTTCTCGACCATACAGGGGTCGTGGTGCAAAGAGGTGGCCGGGGTGGCCATCCGTGCATACGCTGCTATTATTATACCTGCTGATGATGTTGCTTACTTATGCTGATATTGCATATTTATATTGCTGTTGCTTATATATGTTGTTGTTGTTTACTTATGCTGATATGCTTACATAGGTTGAGATATATACCTGTGGTATGTGTTTAGACATTGGCTTACTTACTGTTGACATATATATACCTCACATGATACCATATAGTTATGAGCAGTACCGTAGCAGGACTTTGCTACACCTACCTTCCATTACTAGCATAGGATATGGTTTCAGGTATGGACACTTATTATGATATCGCTGTAGTATTTGCTATTTCCATACAAGACTGTATACCTTTATATCTCTAGTTCCTTATTATTCTCATGCACTATTTGTCTATTACTCACTGAGTCTTTATACTCACCACCCCATAAACTGGTAATTTCACCAGGTAGCAGGTAAAGGATTATTGAAGACGCCTGGAGAGCCTATCCGCAGTCCCACGCCACATTCGAGGACGATATTATGGTTTTGGTATACTGTACATTATTTGTGTTTTAGTTTTGTTTCTTGTTCTTGTGTTTGTGTATCTTGTATTTGATTTGATATTATTGTGTCAAGTCGAGCTGGCTCGCAGTTAGTTGCTTTGTATTTTGTGATCGTTATTTGTGATTTACGCTATGTTGGTTTTTAGTACAGCCATGTGGGCTGATTATATATTTATATAACTGCGTGGTTGTGTTTATTTCTATTCTAGCCGAGTGGGCTGATTATATAACTGCGTGATTGTGTATATATATTCTAGCCGTATGTGGCTGATGTATTTTGTATGTATTTATGCCTCAGATTGTCACCGGTACAAGGGAGATGTTGCTGAAATTTTTCGGTATGGACTCCTTTAGGGGTGTGACATTTTGTATTATCTTTTTAACTGATATCTTAAAACTTACTTAAATCTCCATTTACTGTCTTGTGTTTTCAAAGAATATAGTTGAAAAATTACATTGAAAAATATTTCAAAAATACTTGCATCATCTAAAAAGCTTGTTTGCAAAACTATATTTCAAATTTTATTTTAAAAATTGCTTTTAAAACTTTTTTTTTAAAAAAAAGTGCCTTGAAAATGTTATGCAAAAACACTTTAGAAATTATTTTGAAAAATGCTTTAAAATATTTTGAAAAGTCATTTTGTTTAAAAATTTCTTTAGAAATGCTTGAAAAATTACTGCAAAATTATCATTGCAAAATGTATTGTTTTTGTTATTTTCAACATTGGAAAATCATTTGCAAAATGCTTTTCTTTTGAAAATTCCTTTCGAAATTTCATTAATTTTTTGGAAAATCTCTTTGAAAGGTCTTTCAACATCTTTATGTAAACTATTTTGAAAACTATTGTTTTAACAAACTTATTTTAAAAATATATATATCACTTTTGAAAAATCCTTTTTGAAAATTATGTGGAAATACTTTGCAAATGTTTTTGCAAATTTTAGAATTTTTGAAAATCTTTTATAAATTTTTAAAAATAAAAAATCTTTTCAAAGTTACTTTGCCATAATTGTCTGAAAAGTTGCTTGAAAAACTAAATTTGCAAAGTCTTTTTTGCTAAAACTTTATTTGATTATTTATGCTTCGTGCATGATTTTGATGTATGCCAAAGGGGAGGATAGTGGATTTGGTTAGAAAAATGAAATCATGTTAACTCACTTTACTCAATTTTTAATGTTTGCTTAATTGTATTTAGTTTTCTAACTTTAACACAGGTTGTCATTACATAAAAAGGGGAAGATTATTAGTGCAGGTTGCACTAATAATCTAATTTTGAAGTATGACAAATAGGTTAAAGTTAGATGTGATGTTTGTCTAACCTTTCTACCATATGTGCAGGAGTTGACTGGTCTGAAGGACCTAACACCAGGTTGAAATCCATCTAGGTCCGCTAGACCCGATATCTGGTGGGAAGTCCGGTTGGATCCACGGGACCTGACAACCATTCAAAGTCCAGTTGGATCTGTGGATCTGACAACTAGCGGGAAACCCTGGTGGGTCAAAGGCAAGTCAAGTGACTGCAGTTGGTAAGTGAAGGTAAGCAATTAGATGAGAGATCCAGTGAAGATGTGTTCCCCATTGATGGAACCATATGCGTCGATCTAACTTGGGTCTATTTGGAACACCTAAGTTGAGATCTTGACTAGATCTTACTCTCAAGAGAACATGATCTAATTACTACTTCTATATACTAAGTTGTACTAACTCTGTTTTATAGAATGAACCTATTTTTTTCCCCAGGGCTAACCCTTTTTTGTAGGAAAAGAAGGAACTAAAAAAGGGGTTAGGGTTGGACTAGTCTCACCCAGGCAGGTGCTTGGGGCGCCTTGGCGCTCCGAGTGCCCAGAGTCGATCCAAGCGCCCGAAACGTAAAATTCATCCACAAGATGATGTGGAGCTCGTCGACTGGCTGAGCCACGTGGTCCAGGTGCCCGGAATGAGCCTATTTAAATGCCTTCAACTAGGAGCTTCAAAACAACAACTACTATAAGTTTTTCTCTTATGTGCTACTCCGAAAAGACTCCAACAACACCGAAAGGTTGCTCCGAAGTTTGCGGAACAAGAGACTACATTTTGTTTCCTTTCTATGTGTCGGTAATTTTTATTTCCAGTTCTTGTACTCAATTCTTGTAACACTTTTTGTGAGCTGATAGATTGTCCAACGAAAGCACTCGATGAGTGCGGAACTTGGAGTAGGAGTCATAAAAAGCTCTGAATCAAGTAAAACTTGGTTTGTTAGTATTATTTTTTTTATTCTTCCGCTACGTATTTGTTTTTAATCGTCTGATTTTTTTGACGAATGCTATTCACCACCACCTTCTAGCATCTTTTCGATCCTACAGTTCAAGCCTCACAATGGTTCTTTTCTTCTTCTCTCATTTGTTTATCCAATCGATTACGAGGCTTCTTAGTCAATCACCCAATCGATTCAGAAGCCCTCTGTTCACTCGCGAACTTCTCCCTATATACCACTTGATCGATTTACGTAGCTCAATCGATCACCTGATTAATTCATAAGCCCACTATTTATCACGAGTTTCTCCCAATCAATCGAGCACCTTCTCAATCAATTGAGCACAGTAAACCTATGCTTCACGAAAAACCCCACTTCAATCGATTACCCAATCGATTGAAGAGGGCTAAATTGATTAGTTAATTGATTTAGCGCCTCTCTATTCTTCGCAAAATTTACCTCAATCCTTTACCCAATCGATTGGCTTCCGACTAAATCGATTACCTGATCGATTCACCATGCCTCCTCACGACAACACTCCCAATTAATTCACTAATCGATTAAACTTGGGTTAATCGATTGCTCCAACCATAATTCACTTAAACTGAGTTTAGGGTTCCCTTGTCTAACATATGGTCAATTGTGACCTATTGGGACTTTCCTACCAAGTATCTAGTCAACCTTTAATCCACTTGGACTTTGTCAACTTTTCATTGAACTTTCGATCACCAAGTATGATCCTCTTTGACTCACTAGGATTTTCCTCTTGCCTAACCACAGTTAGGACTCCCCTTTGCCAATGTGTGATCCTCCTTGACCCACTTGGACTTTCCTTAAGTTACAACTTTTCTTTACCAACATGAGGTCCTCCTTGACCCACTTGGACTTTACCTTGTTTAATCTTTAGTTAGGACTTTACCTTACCTAACCCTCAAGTTAAGACTTTGCCTTGTCTAACGCTCGAGTTAGGAGTTTATCTTACCTAACTTTCAGTTTGGATTTTACATTGTCTAACCTCCAGTTAGGATTTTACCAGTCAAGTATTCTATCCTCTAAACCCACTTGACTTCTTTTACACATGTGGTCAAATATCTAGTCAACATTGACTTACTTAACTTCTCACATATTATCCCATATATTATTCAAACATCAAAACTCAAGCTCAAATCCACTCAAGCTTAGTCAAACTGGTCAACCTTGACTCGAGGATAATTGCACAAACAATCTCCCCCTTTTTGATATTTGACAATATATTTAAGTTAGGCTAGCATATATTAGCCCAATTCTCATGCCAAATGCATGAATGTGACTCTCTAACTTAAACCCCCAATTTTCTCCCCCTTTGATATACAAAAAAAAAAACTCTTCATTTTAAGAGTCAATTTTGTCAAAAGAGCTCAATGAAAGTCTCATACCTTTCATTGTATCATATGCCCAATCTTGAGCGTAACTCCATCACAATGAAAATTTTCAATCTTTCATTGTTTCCAATGTTCATCCTCGAGCATTCATAATAATGAAGATTCCCTACCTTCCATTGTTTCTTCATAAAAAAAATGTAAACCATGTCTTTATGGAAGACCTCCCCTCAAAACATGTACCAAACTTCTATCATTGCATCAACAATGATTTGAAGTTCCTAAACCTTTAGGAAACCTAAAATTTAAAGTTTTGAGATTTAAAATTCAACTTTGAAATTAAACATCCTCCTAAACTCCAAGTTACTCCCCTTTAATCATTCCTTTCTTGTTTATATCAAGAAAAATTATCCTTAAATACCTATCAATGCATTTCTTAGGGTTAGGAATAGTTAACACGACTAAACGTGGCTTAATAGACTAAAATTAGACCATTTTAACCAAAATCAAGCATGCTAATCAATTGGTTTCAGCTACCAATCGATTCTAGCATGTCTTAATCGATTGAAGTTGGATTTTAATCGATTGATATCATCTCAATCGATTAGCTGATCGATCTAGAGAGCCTATGCTCATCAAAATTCCATTATCAATCGATCACCTAATAGAGATCCCTAATTGATTGAAGCTTCTGATTTCTAAATTTAATTTCAAATTTAATTTCAGAAACTCATAAATAATTATATAATTATCAAAAAATCATAAATTTTATATAAACATTATTTATGTTATATACTATCAGGAAAAAATAATTTTCTATAAAAATAACTCTTATTTTTAAAGATTGACATAAAATTAGAAAACATTGAAAAACTTCAATATTTTACTCTACTTTGTATCTAGCTAATCAATGGTGATTTCTATCAAAAGATAGATTTCACCAAGATTTTTTAAAATAGTTTTGAAATGATTTTTAAAATAAATTTCTAACTATGTTCTTTGGGCTAAATGCACATGACTTGTACACTTGCTTTTCCAATAATTGGACTTCACATAATTTATTATTTTGATGATTTTAAAACTCTAAAGGATGCACTAAATCAACATCCTTAAATCTTCAAATTTAGATTTTATATTATTTCCTTGGACACTTTTTTGTTTAGGCACATATTTAACTAATTGCAGGTTCTTGCTTAAACTGTTATCTGCCCTTCTACCCTTGGCACGGTAGTCCTAGTTTGAAATGACTTGTAATTATCCTTAAGTTTTTAATGCTTTCTATTTTCATAATAAATAGTATTAAAATGATAGAAACTATTTCTAGCATGCTTTAATTTGTATCATTATTTAAATAAGTATCATTAACTAATGGTACCTTAGTTTTACTCTTAGAAGCTCCCCCTTGATTTGAGCTAACTCCTTTCTTCTTTGTCAGATTTTTCCCCCTTAGGCATTGTTTATGATAATATCCCTTTTGATTGTAAGAAAAATATACAATGTGCTCCTTGCCTTTACATACCATGGGGCTAACGTCCTCTAGCTTTTCCTTGCCCTTAGGTGCCACTTGACTCTTCTTCTTGGTCAATTTTGGACACTTACTCTTATAGTGTCCATTCTCCCTACACTCAAAGCAAATGATATAATTTTTATTTTAACAAATTAAAATTTTTATACCTTTGCTTGTAGGGGTGACACAAGATGTTGGTACCCTAAGGTGGTTTTGATGTGATCAAACAAGTTAGGTTAGGTCATGTTGTGTTTAACCCTGTGTCTAAGTGTACAGGAACTTAGGAGCATAGGATGTCGAACAAAAGATACAACTACCGAGAAGGATGACACGAGAGAGAGTCGACGGGCTTGGTGTGCCTAAGGGATGAGGTATTATGGAAAAGTACGAGGGCAGATGAGAAGGAGGCACTCGGCGTTTCCAAGGGATGAGAAGCCGAAGCGAAAGCTTGCTCAAGAAGGCCGGAAGTTGGGTTCGGGTGAGCCCTATTTCGGATGGCCAAGATCACCAAGAAAGAGGAACCAAAGTAGAAACTAGGACAAAGGCGAGCGAAACTGGAGCAGAAGGCTCAGACTAGAAAAAGTCAACTAGGTTGACTTTCCTGGTTTGGACGCTCGGACTCAATCCGGGATCCCGGAGTCCGGGCGCCCGGAGTCTGGGCACTCGGAATTCGAGCGCCTGGAATGGGATTTTATCTGGATCATGCTTGGTCGCGATCTGTTGCGAAGGAGATAAAATTTTATCCCCCTCCAGGCGCCTGGAACCCTTCCAGGCGCCCTAAGCAAGGCTATATAAGCAGTCATGTTCCCAAAGCTAAAAAAAATAACTAAAAATAGCCAAACAACACTTGTACGCTTTTCCTTTTCTATTTTGCTTCATTCTTTTGTGCGTTCATTACTGTAAAGAGGCTTCTCCGCCTGAAGGAGATTTTTTTTATGCGCTAACCTCATTGGATTAACAACCTCTCCGGTTATAACCAAGTAAAATCTCTGTGTCTTTTCCTTTCAGTTTCTTTATTATTCTTTTATGCAAGTGTTATATTAAGTTATAAGTTTGAGGAATGTATTTTTGTTTGCATTTGTGTATGGGTTATTCACCCCCTCTAGACAATCGCCAAGAATCTTAACAAGTGGTATCAGAGCCAGGACGCTTCAGGAGGACTAACCGTCGATTGAAGCACCGAATCGATGGCCGGACTGAGCATATATCCACTGAAGTTTGAGGCGGAGTTCGTGAGCTGGAAAAAGAAAATGCAGGTATTCTTTAAAACCAATTTTGTATTGTTTTTAATAATAAAGTTCAGTTTTGTAGCGCCCGAAGGTAAGGAAGAATACCAGTGGATGAAGAAAGAGCAAGCCGACTATGTGGCAAACGGAAAAGCAGAGTTCCATCTGCTGAGTGTCCTTCCACCACAAGAATTCAACCGGATCGGCACCTATAACTCAGCAAAGGAGATTTGGGAGAAGTTCCTTGAGCTACACGAAGGGATGTCCAAAGCCAAGCTCGCAAGATGGGATCTGCTAAGGAATCAGTTAAGCAACATAAAACTGAAAGCAGAAGAAACCGTTACACATTTTCACTCAAGAATAAAGGAATTAATCACCGGACTCACGAATCTTGAAGAAAAGGTAAGCAACCGAGATTCACTAAGGTACGCGCTTAATGCATTTCCTAGAACTACCGAGTGGGCATAATTAGTAGATGCTTATTATATATCTAAAGATTTAGAATATGTTATCTTAGAAGAAATATTTTCAACATTTGAAATCCATTAAACGAGATGTGTAGATTCGAAGAAGAAGCCGAAGCATAATATTGCCCTCAAGGCGAAGATGAATGAACTAGATTCAGAATCCTCTCTCAATAACGAAGAAACGATGATGATGGTAAATTAATTTAAAAAGTTACTTAAATCTAGAAAATTTAACCATCTGCAGGGTAGAAAGAGAAGAAAAATTAGATGCTACCACTGTAATAAAGAAGGGTACGTTAAAGACAACTACTCTAAATTGAAGAACAAGGACAAGGGCAAGAACAAGAAGCTCATCCAAACAAACAAGCACAAAAACCTGAAGGCGACGTGGGATGAAACGTCATCCGAATCGAAGATTGAGTCTTTCTCCAGACTTGCGTTAATGGCAAGTCATCAAGAAGATGAAAACAAGCAAGCTCGTTCAAAATGAGCATCGAGGGCATTGATGAAAGGGGAGCTATATAGGAAGAAAGCAACAGTTTAGGAGGAGCTACGGATAGCGAGATCAACAAGGTAAGCTAGGTACGATCTCTTCCTCCCGATAAGTTATTTAAATTTGTTAAATTATTATCTAAAGATTGTTGCAATTAGAAAAAGAAATTATAGAGTTAAAATTAATTCTAGCAAAATCTTGTTCATTAGAAGAATTTGATAAAATAAAATTAGATGTTAAAAAGAAATAAAGAAGTTGAAAAATCATGCATTCTTAAATGTTAAAAATTAAAATATTAGGAAATATAATTTGAGCCGGTATTTTAATTAGCACAATGGACAAATTAGGAAAATTTCTCAGAAATATATTTCTAAGAGATTTTTAATTAACCCAGTTGGCTGGAACCTATATTAGGTTCCAAAGTCTAGTCTAAATTAAACTTTAATTAGACTTAGGACTTTCAGCGAGAAAATTAAATGTTTGATTTCCTTAAGAGACTTTGTCTAGAAAGTGGTTGTTGCTCCAATAACTAAGAAGGCATAGTACCTCGCCACAGCCTGAAAGTTGATTAATAAAATAAAATGTTTAATTGACTAACTGATAAAGTATTTAATTATAATTAATGTTTTAAATAGTTACTCAAATATTTTTTTACTTAGAATTTTTTTTAGAAATTTTTTTTTGCAAAACTTAAAGTTTCTAAAAATATTGACATTGTAATTTTTTTAATATCAAAATTATTTTTAAAGTTTGTCAAAAACTTCAAAATTATTTTTAAAGTTTGTCAAAAACTTAATAAGTTTTTCAAATTTTTTAGAAAATCAGAGTTTTTTTTTTAAAAGTTACCCTTAGATTTTTTTTTTACCCCATTTTTTTGTGATCAAAGGGGGAGAATGGAAGATTAAGTCTAGGGGTAGGTAGATTAAATATTTTTCAATTTTTGCACTTTAATTGCAAATTTATTATTTTTACTTTATGTTAGTTTACCCTAACTTAACTTGGGTTGCTCACATCAAAAAGGGAGAGATTGTTAGTACCCAAGGTAGTTTTGATGTGATCAAACAAGTTAAGTTAGGTCCTGTTGTGTTTAATCCTGTGTCTAAGTGTACAGGAACTTAGGAGCACAGGATGTCAAGCAAAAGACGCAGCTAGCGAGAAGGACGACATGGGAGAGAGCCGACGGGCTCGGTGTGTCCAAGGGATGAGGTGCTGCAGAAGAGTACGTGGGCGGACGAGAAGGAGGCGCGTAACATTTCCGAGGGACGAGAAGCCTAAGTGGAACCTTACTCGAGGAGAAGGTCGAAAGTTGGATTTGGGTGAGCCATATTCCAGATGGTCGAAATCACCCAAGCGAGCGGAGTCGGAGTGGAAGACCAAGACTGATGGGAGTGAAAGACCAATCTGAGGCACCTGGAACCCTTCCAAGCAACCAGAATCAAAGTTTTAGCCATTTCGGGGCGCTTGAAAGGGTTCCAGGCACTTGAAATGGCTTTTGACCATTGTATTGGGGATAGAATTCTATCACATTCCAGGTGCCTGGAACCCTTCCAGCCGCCCCGAACAAGGCTATATAAACAACCCTGTTCCCAGAAGCTAACAACAACAAAAAATTGTAAAACAACACTTGTGCACATCCACTGTTCTATTTTATCTTTCTATTTATGTGCTTCCATTGTTGTAAAGAGGTTTCCCCGTCTGAAGGAGAATTTTAGTGCGCTTTAACTTCCTTGGATTAACAACCTTCCCAATTATAACCAAGTAAAACTTCGGCGCCTCTGTCTTTTAGTTTCCTTATTATTTCTTAAGCAAGTGTTCTTTTATTTTGTTTAAGTCATAAGCCGAGAAAGGTTGTTTTGCTTAATTTGTGCAACGGCTATTCACCCTCTCTACCTTGCCGCCAAGGGTCCTAACGGTTAGTTGGTCACCCCTTCGGCATTTATTCGATCGTTGTCTTGTCATCTACTCGGTTGCTTGCTTGACATCCACTCGGCCATCCGCTCTACACTATTTTTTATCACTC
>JBBMJZ010033145.1:0-10068 GCA_037833815.1 Zingiber zerumbet
GGCCCAGACAGCGATTTCATAGACAGAGGCTGGCCGAGCGACTCACTCGCTTGGCCCACTAACAGACAAAAGGAGGATCAACCGATATCCTCTTAGAGACCCGTGCCACCGATAGACAGCATGGTTGGCGGCATGGTCAGGCAGAGAATTGTACGATGGAAGCTTCCACTGTCTTGTTAGGATATGCTCGGGTTATTGAGATATGGCGGCAGAGGTACTTTTTTTTTGACGTGTCTTTTCAGGGAATGCTTTGAGAAGTGTGCACGCATAGAGAAGCGTGCACTTGTGCCTCCGGGGTCCTATATAAGGACCCTAAGTTTCGACGGAGGTATGCCAATCCTACTGTAGCTACTGTTACTCCGCTACTTTCGTTTCTCTTCGCTTTCTTGTTGCTGCCGCCGGAGATCTGATTTGAGCGTTGGAGGGCCATCGTCGAGGAACCCTTCCCCGGCTCGGCACTGACGTCTTGTGGTTGCAGGTCCACGTCATCAGGAAGTCTTCGTAGGTTCAACAGGAGCGCCACGTTCCCAGCGTCCATCACCTCGACCTTCGGACAGGATCATACCACCACTAACACATTGTAATATTAAGAAGTATAATTTATTTGTTAGATTCTAGTGTTTTCTGGAAACTAGGAGACACTGGGCAGAGAGACCATTTGATCATTCTGTGGCTGAGGCATTTGCAAAAGAAGGCATGTCCTATAGATTATCACTTACGATCTCAGCTAAAATTTGTTGCTCACATCACAAGGTCTGAAACCACTTGAGAACCTGAGTGTAAAGTATTTTAGCATGTTAGACAGTTTCTTGAGCCTTATCTAGTAATCTTTACATCCATTGGTGCTGATTAGAAGAAACCCATGACAGCGAACAGATGATTCAGTTGTACACAACATTACATGCCAGTAATAATACAAGCAAGAATTTCACCTTACAAGATGAATTGATAGCCTCCAAACATCGAATGTCGTTCAAGTTCCAATTGAAGAAGAGATTGAATTCTGAAAATTTTGAGAGCAATATACAAACAAAAGAAAAAAGTTCAATCATTTATTGGACAAAACCACAAACAATTAGTTAGATGTGACTAGTGGACTTAGTTCACATGGTAAATAGATTATGAAAATAGAATGGAACCAAAATGATCAAATTTGGAATTTGTTGTTCAATTTTGCAAGAGAAAGTACATAATCCAAACACCTGCTACAGCTTGTCACACCTCAGATTTCCTGCAGAACTAAGGCTGTTAGGTTGTTTTTTTTACTGAAAAATGGCTTCTAGATGATTATTATGAGGGGTTCTGAAATCCTTTTTTGATAAACAAGAGAGAGAATGCACGGTTTGAATCATGGTACACTCTGACTTGACGAGAGGTCATGAAGCAATCTGCCAAACAACAAGACATTGTGAGCTAAATATTAAATTAAAATGTATTTATATTTTGACTATCTGGAGAAGTTATCCATAGCTCTATGTGAAATATTCTTCTGCCTTCACTAAAATATCTATCCCAAAAATCTTGCCACTGATCACTTTTGTCTTAGATGATTTTTGATTTTTTTTTTCCTGTCCAAGTACAAACAAGGTACATATAATCCTCCACTAGGTTGTATGTGAATGAATGAGCTTCCGGTTGATATTGTTCGATATGCTTAAATTAATTATCAGGGCTATTAGCCGCACCGATTCTTCTCCTGAAATTTCCTGCACGTGTTAAAAGTTTCACTGAAATTGGTTGTCAAGCTTTCATTTTATGCAGTTAATTTGCTTGTGAATGTTATGTCCTAATTCTTGGTATCAGTTAAATGGTTTTCCGTTGTCAGCTTTAAACCCTTATCAGGATAAACGTTGTTTGTGTATGAAGATTCGTAAGCTTGACTATCATCATTTTGTAACTCTTCATTTCATTAGCTTGGCTATCTTCATTTTTGCGGTTAGCCCTATATTTCGTGGCATTGTTGGATGTGCAGAATTTCATATGCTTGCCCATTATCATTTTGTCATTCCATACTATTGTCTTCAAACTATTTGAACTGAAACAATAGCTTAGACCCTTCATTTATGATGGTGCAGGCGGATAAACAAATATAAATGCAGCTCAACAAGTCGAACATGGATTACAAAATGCAATTTTGGCTTGTTCAGCAACCTCCAACAGTTTGACGCTGATCACACTTTTTTTGTTTGTTAAATTTATGGGAAAGTGATGAAAGTCTTGGAGAATAACTGCAACAATCAAGAGGCATGTTAATCTGTTTGTTTATTTTTATTTTAAATTTCTCTTCTGTTTAAGATGTGGTTTTTTGTGGCATATAGTAGGGTGGTTCCATCTTTCAAATATCAATGTACATTTGTATCTTCTTCAGAAAAATGTGGGCTTCTTTAAATGGTTCTGTTCTATTTTGCCTTAGTTGTATTTGAATTACTGTTATAACTTATCGAGTGCGTCTCATTTCATATAGACTTGATGCAATAGAAACAGAAATCTCATGTTAAATTTTGAGGCTTCCTTCTCAAAAGAGAAACATTAGCATCTCAGAACAAATAGCATTACATTGCATCTAGCTCATTTATTTTTCTTCTTATTCATGTATCAGATCGACAATTCAATAACCAGAAAATATATAGTAAAGGGGATATGCAGTCCAGAGCTGTGTCCTGAAGCACCATTTTACTGTTATTTATAAGGTGCGAGTAGGATCGCTGAGTTGTGCCCGCCAAAACCGAAGGAGTTTGACAGTGCTACCTTCACATCCAACCTCTCCTTCCTTGAACTGACTAGCCGATCCACATCCTGTATCAAATCACAGTGAGAAAGATTACTGAGTAAGTTCATTCTTGTTTTTTAACAGTATAATTAGGGAGATTGGTGGATTTGCTAATTTGTGATATCTATTAAAATATGCTCAACCGTAAAGCTTTTTTACCATAACTACCTCACAGAAAAGTAATCTACTTCTCTGATAATTTCCCTTTTTCACCTGCAATCTGTTTTTGAAAATTCCAGTGACAGTGAGATCCTTATTCTCCCTTTGTATCGAATAGATGGCAGATCAAAAATCATCATACTACTGAAAGTAGGTCTTTGTTGATCAAATATACCAGTTTGTGTTTGCTGGCAAATATAAAAATTATCTACTAGGGAACAAACAATCCTTTTAGAGGGTACTATTTCAAAGGCAACATATTGTTACGCGATTACTGATATTCAATCCCGAACCTAAAGCTCATTTTACCCTTTCAAGATACCCAACACAGACCTGTGCCGAACACAATTAACAGATTCCCAGAATACCCAACTCGACATCTCTAACTAATCATATTAATAGTGGCAAGATGAGAAATGCAAATTGATATATGGTAACTTACCACACTTTCTTCTGGATTATCCAGCTTAATGTTGGGATGGACCCAACCTGTTCGAATAGCCTGCACATGTGGAATGGCCAAGATAAAGGCATCCATTTGCCCCCAAAAAATGAGTGCTGAAATAATATAGTAACTACTACCAAAATGTTAAGGTTAGAAACAAGCTTAATAAAAAAGTTTTATTTTAATTTGCAACTTAGTCAAAGAAGAAATAACCAGAGCTGGAAAAAGAAAGCACCAATTGGTTTCTGGAAAAAATTATCAAATTGGTTATAAAGCAGTCAATGGTTTGAACTACATAATGACATGAGCTTAAAAAAGAATTTGTAGATCAGCCTACAAATACAAAAAAAGAAAAAAAAAATCAACTTATACCTTTTCTATATTAAAAGATACAACTTTTTGATAATTATTTTAAGTTAATCAGTTGCGCAATCACAGCCATTGCAGAACATTTTGGAAGTTAATACTGAAAAATGGACAAATATTTGTTCATTAACCTAACATGGTCGTCTAGCAAAATCAACGTAACATTATACAATTGAATAAGAGCTCTTACAGTCAATTGCCACCTGACAGGAAGAGTACTTCTAACAATACTTCTTGGCGATCCTATCAGAAGCTTCATGGATCCATAGTTCTGTGAAGCATTGACTTGCAAGAATGGAATTCCAGACATCACTGTTATTGATAGTAGCTTTCTTGAATTAGAATTAGTTCTCATGTTACTAAATTTTGTTTTGTTTTTTGTTTTTTTTGTTTTTGGCATCTGTATTGATTCTGTATGAGTTCCACAAACTTTTCAATACATAGGCAACAATCTGGGTTACAAAACTGAGGGGGAAACAGGGGCTCCTATTTGAACTCAAGGGAATTATGACAGGCAAATTTTAACTATCCAAGTCACAAAATGCAAAAAATCAACAACGATCATAGTGGTTCTTGACTGATTGAAAGGACATAGGAGTTCCTCAACTGCATACCAATACCCCAAAATGAAGAGCCAATCAATACAATTCGGTAGACTGAAGTTTTGCATCACTATGTTCCTCCCACATGAAGTAAATATGCCCATAATTATTTTATTTTATTTTTTTGAAAAAATTGAAAGTTTTCACTATCACTATACCCAAATTGGAAATATATGTATTATCATCAGTGTATCAAGTTGGCACCATGTTTTGATTATCATGTGGAATGATCCTTGTCTCTCTTGTATAAGGTTTCAAAAAGTGTGTGCATGAATGCAGGTGGCATGAGTTTGAGTCACAGACATAGTGCACATGTATTTTATTTAGGGAAATATTCAAAAAACATACAAATACATTCTGCAATAT
The DNA here is from genome assembly GCA_037833815.1 of Zingiber zerumbet. Taxonomy (NCBI): domain Eukaryota; kingdom Viridiplantae; phylum Streptophyta; class Magnoliopsida; order Zingiberales; family Zingiberaceae; genus Zingiber; species Zingiber zerumbet. The sequence continues at coordinate 4,709 of JBBMJZ010033145.1, forward strand.
TCAAAAAACATTTAGTTTTAAAATGATTAACAAAAGGCAATAACATCTAAGTTTTAGCACAGTCAAAACAATTAGCTCATAGGTAAAAAATTCCTTTTAGTTATAAATATCAAAATAATTCCTCCAAACTTAATGTATTTTGGTCAAGATTTCTTCCATTTTTTGAATTCTGACAACATTTTTCAAGATATTGTGCACTCTTTCATTTTGCAAAGTAAGCTCTGTTGACAGTTCCTGGAACGCAACTGTGACTATCAAGCCACATACCATCACTATAGTTTGACCTTCAGAATTTTCAGACTAACTGATAATCAGCAATAGTTTGAGATCCATGAGTATCCAGGTTTACCCCTGTAATATGTTGAGATTACCACATAATGAATTGGTTCTCGGAAATAGTAGGAGTTCAACTCCATTAAATATGTTCATTGAAATTGCAAAATTACAAAATATTGTGGTTTTTTGTGTGTGTGAGAGAGAGGATAGTATCAAGGTATAGTTTAGTATCCACGAGTGTCAAGGTTTACCCCTTCAACATGTTGAGATTACAACATGATGAATCAGTCTTGGAAACAGTAGAGGTTGAACTCCATTAACAATAGGCACAGAACCTCCAATTTCTTGTGTTCTAACTGTTACTGTATTTGTCCAATCACTAATGTAAAGTGCCAGTTGCATAATGCTATAATGTATGTAAAGAACCTTTCTCGTGGATGTGGTTAGGTTTTACAAAGGACAAAAAAATTAAAATGGTTACATGAAATATTATATGAAGTTAAGGATGCATGCCCTTAACACATGAAACTTTTAAGATTGCAGTCAAGTTCCTTTCTAATGCAAGTTGATCTACGAAACAAGTATCATAGTTATCTAACAACGAGTAGTTGGATAAAGCAACATGCCAACGGAAGCAAGGAAGACTAATCAGCTTTTCAAAATCAAGTACAACTTCAGAGAGTATAGTGATGATCACTTAGCAACATAAAAAAAATGGAAATCTGTAATATTCACAAATTAAAGCTGACAATAAGGAAATGAAGATCCTTACTTGCACTACAGCAACAGCTTCCACTGCCCCAGCAGCTCCTAATAGGTGACCAATCATGGATTTTGTTGAATTCACCTTCAGCTGAAAGTTGAGTTCAGTTAGATTAGTAGAGAGACAAAAAAAAAGAGGCATTTTTTTTTACTCCAATTGCACACCTCGGGATTACTTCCAAAACAATGACTAAGAACTTGGTATTCTTTTAAATCACCAAAGGGCGTTGAAGTTGCATGGGCATTTACATAGTTAACGTCCTCTCTGCACACTCCTGATTCTGATAGAGCATTCTCAATGCAAAGAATTATTCCCCTCCCTGATTTATCATATGCCCATTAGGTTCTTGTGAATATTAAAAAAAAAAATGCAGTGACAAGAGTTACCTTCAGGATGTGGCTCGGTCACATGGTAAGCATCACAGGTGAAGCTTCCTCCTAGAAACTCAGCATAGATTTTTGCACCTCTTTGCTATAGATAAAAAAATATAAAATAAACAAAGAAATCAAGGATGATTTTAAATAAAAAGATGAGAAGTCCCATACAGGAAATACAGCATCAATATTTCTTAACCTTAGCATGCTCTAATTCTTCCAACAGTAGCACGCCAGCCCCTTCCCCAATCACAAATCCATCACGATCCTGATAATTATCAATCAACAAAATAAATGAAATTCATGCACCTAACATATAAACGCAATTTATAAACCAAGTTTTGATAAATGTATCTGAGCATTGAAAGAAAAAAGAGTTAACTTGATTTTTTTTTTAAAGTTCGCTTTGAATGAAGCAGTTTATATACTCTTCTGCTTTGCAGGCAAATGTTTCCAATTAATATTGTTCATCAGACTGCATTTTATTGCAAGTAAGATACTTTCTTTGAGGAAATTAGAGTTTGAATATAAGCATATGGGCTCAACTTACAACGTCCCAGGGGCGTGATGCTTTTTGGGGGTCATTATTTCTCTGCGAAAGTGCTTTGCATGCCACAAAACCACCTAATCCTGCAATATGTTCACTGACTTAGAATCGCATGCATGGAATAGAAGACAATAGTTGTGAGAGGCTGTTGGCATCAAATGAAAATGCACACCGATAGGTATGATTGCAGCATCAGATCCACCACAAAGCATCACATCCTGTAGCATTAGAGAGAGGAGAGATGCATTGTAGAAAGTCTGACACTTGTGGTTAATTTATGAACACTGAGTGACTTACAGCTTCACCTCGTATAATATGGTTGGCTGCATTCAAGATACAGAAGTTGCTCGTTGCACATGCAGTTGAAATAGAATAGTTTGGGCCCATCCAACCCTATGAATTTGACAACCAGGTACATCCAATTAATGTGTTTACCCAAAAAAAAAACATAAACAATTAAATATGATGAAAGAACAGTATGAACAAACCAGATCTATTGCAAGCATTGCAGAGCCCATATTTGTGCTTGCCATGGGCACAGAAAACGGGCTTATCTTTTTGTATGAGACTCTCAAAGCTTCAAGTGCATCATTGAAAATCTGCAAAACAAAAACTAAAACTATATAAGCTTCACTCAAAATGAACAATCCAAGTCTGATAATGTGTAAGCTCATGGAAAATTCAAAAAAGAAATCTTAAAAAATAAATATTTTGAATGCAGTGTCAAAATTTCATCAACAATTACTTTCAATTTAAAATTTTCAATTGTGCTTCACGATTCGGGAATGTTCTCAGTAAACAAACCTTCATTCCACCCATGGCAGACCCAATCAACACTCCACATTTTGTTTTCTCAAACTGGCTCATCACCTCTTCTGTGACTCCACCATCTTCCAATGCTTTTTTGGCAGCAGTAAGCAAGTAAAGCATGAAATTGTCCATCCTCTTCACTAGCCTGGGAGCCACCCACCCATCTGTAGAAAACGATTTAATCTCCCCAGCAATTCTCTACAAAAGCAAATGTTATGAGCAGCTAGTCCTCAGAGTAGTGCCTAAATAGATTAGAAATTGGTCTTAGTTAGTGAGGAATAAAAGGGAACACTTTACTTAGTAGAAGTTCTACCGTGGGATAACTGGAACAGTCAAATGCTTCAATTTCACTTATGCCACTGATGCCCTCAAGGAGGTTATTGTAGAAGATATCCGGATCATGGCCTAGAGGAGTAACCACACCCATGCCGGTCACAACAACCCGCCTCAGATTCTTAATCTTTTTCTTATTCCCCACAAGTTCCTTGGCTGACTCCAAAGCAACCGTTATCAGTTTCCCTGAACCACAGATACTGAATTAGTAGAGCAGGCAGCCAGCCAAGAAATTTGCAAAGAATAGCACATAGCCACTTCATGATAAGGAATGAAAAGAACCAAGTAATACAAGTATACAACCAGACTGATCAAAATGAAGTTATGCACTGAACCAGTTAGCTTTGTTTCTTAGATATGTTATCAAATCAAACAGCCTTACCCACTGTCTGCATACGTCTTACTCTCACAAAAGTCACAGAACTAATTAAATTAACTAGTATATGCGAAGAATCAAGATCGCATTGGCCAGTAAGATTTTAGCTATCAAGATTGACAACCAAACAAAGAGAATGCAGATGCCGTAACATTCAGCGGAAAAATATTTGTGTGATTCCTGGACGAACAAAGAAGCTATTTTTTTATCTAGGAATATTTGTTACTATTGTCATCACGCTTTCAGGTTAAGGAGAAGCAACAAAAAAAGTCAAAAAAAAAAAAAGGGGATGTCCAACGCCGAACTCCATGACAAACCCTGATCTCGAGAACTAAAAAACAACGACTAAGAAAGCATATCCCACAATCAAAGCCCTCGAGATTAAAGAAACAAAATGAAATAAATAAATAAATCAGAAACAGAGGAGAAGCGGTTAGAGAAACAATGGCCCTTCTGGGCGGCACCCTACCAGAGGCGGCGGACATCCGCGGGCGCCGTCGATGGACATCGGCCTTCCACAGTCCAAATAGCGACGACCGACTGCCGTGACCGTCGACGCCGCAGGACCCGTAGAAGTCGGGACAGGGCTCGAAGGCGAGGTAGGATCTAAGTAGGGAGTGGATCCCGGAGCCACGAAGGCCTCCGGACGGGATCGCCGCGGCAGGAAAGCAGCGGCTCCTCCTAGGCCCGGCGCAACCGCGACGCACCCCGCGACGGGTCTGGTCGGAAAGCGCGGTGGCTGGAGACGACGAGGAGGACAGGCACGCAGCGGCGGCGATCCACGCGCTGAGGGGCGAGGCGACGGCCGCTCCCGCCATGGAGCGAGTGCTCGAAACAGAGCAACGAAAGCTGAGGGGCGTGAGTGAGAACGGAGGGCAGTGTCGACTATTTAAGAAGGCCAAGGGCATGAATTTTTATGCTGCGTTTACCAGCAGTCGAGGGACAGGAGAGGAGAAAGAAATTCATCGACCATGTTTACCTGAGGGAAAAAACAAAAGGAAAACTTTAACCGACCTGTAGGAAACATAATGATTAATTACAATAGAGATCGTCACTCCACAGTTCTTTAATCTTTTCAGAATTTAATATTTTCAGAAAAGGAAGATATCGGGGCGAATCTAGAAATTTAAATATGTAAAAATGATTTTAAGTAAAATAAGAGATGATATCCTTTATCTCTACCTATAAAACTCTTAGGAATTTCACTGTCGGTAGGAGACAACCACTAATGTCGCCCCCTCTGGATCAGCCCCTGGGACATCAATTACTAATAAAAAAATCCTATGATTTATTACCATAATAATATCACACGTAAATATACTGTACCAACTCATGGAGACAACACGTAGTGAATAGTGATTAATGATCAACAAGGATGAAAATTAGAATAAATAAATAAAGAGCTTTTATTGCTACTTCATAAGCAAGTTTGGTTCCACCTAACGTAAGGAAAGAAAGCAGCTTCGATCGAATGATACTTAAATGAAGGGTCTTTTTGTCTTATTACCTTTCTTCCAAGTCAAAAATAATTTCCCCTCCTTTCAAGTAAACGAAGAAACGAAAGCCCCCAGCTTCCTCGATCCTTTTCGTTTCCCACGGAGGTAAGAGAGAGAGAGAGCGCGCACGTGGAGTGCGAGGGAGCGAGGAAAGTGGGAGGAAGAGCGTGAATTTATTAGCGAGGGAGGGAAAGGCTGAAGCTTGAACTAAAAAAATATCAGAAAGTTTTCACTTTGACGTTCAATACGACCGTAAAAATTTATAGGGCAAGCAGTATGCAAGCCCCTCGAAAAAAAAAATCAAAATCATCAAAACATCATTTTATTTTGATTTTTTTTATTAAACAGGAAATTGTGTTTAGTAGCTATGAAATTATAACGGTTA
>JBBMJZ010033162.1:0-10067 GCA_037833815.1 Zingiber zerumbet
ACTTTTGAGGACCACTCACAATTTTAGATAGAAAAAAAAAGAAGATGAAGAACAACTTTCAACTTGAAGACTCTACACTTTTATTTTTCATTGGATGATTAAACATGAATACAGGGGGAGTATTTATAGTACTCACCATGCAAGAACCATAGTTGATCAAAAAATTAAATTATATCGACAAATAAATTTTATCCCTATCTAGTGGATGAGAGAAATACTCCCAACCATATATTTAAATTTCTATCTATTAAATCTATCTATTGAATGAGAGAAATAACATTCTAATTTCTATCTATTCAATCCTATCCATTGAATGAGAAAATTACTCTCACCCATATGTTTTTATTCTTATTCGTTAATGGGTTAGCATTGATCTTCAATATAAAACTCCATGAAGGAACCAAAGACTTTAAAATTCCCAAGAGAGAACTTCTGATCAGCTAGATGCAAAATTATACAATAAGGATGATGAGCCTATCAACCAACTACACAAGAAGTTCAAGGAAATCCTCAACAAGTTATATTCTATTGGAGGTGTGGAGAACTACAACCACAAGTATGCCTTAAAATCAATCCAAGAACCACTTTGTGGTCATCCATGCATGGACAATCTAACACTAGACTTGAAAAGAAAGGTATTGTTGGTGCAATCAATCTCTAGAGTTTTAATGATTTATTTGAATAATATATTTAATGGAGTTTATTTAACGTTGACCAAGTAACTTGGTCAAGGTTGATCAAGTTAAGTATAGAGTATAAGCGTGTTAAGGTTGATTGGGTGATTGGAAGTGAGTGAGAAGTTCAAGTAGGTCAAGAGTTTGGTAGTTGGTGGAAAGTCCTAGCAGGGTACTAGGCAATGACAATGGAAGACTTGGTAGGTATCAAGCAATGGATGATCTAGTAGGTACTAGATGATGGAAATCCTAGTAGGTTAGCTGAGAGCTAAACACTTGACAATGGAAATCCAAGTGGATCAGCTTGGAGTTAAACACTTGACAGTGGAAGTCTCGGTGGGTCAACTGGGAGTTAAACACTTAGCAAGGGTTAAGTTTTAGAAGAGTGAACTCCAAGCAAGCCTTGTAAGTTGCGTACACTAAGTACTAGGCTTGTTTTCAATGTTTACATGTGTTGTATTGTAAGAAGTTGGATTGGACTAGATGAAGAATCTAAAGACTAGGGCACAATCGGAGACCGGACCAAGCCAAAGTTGCTTGAACTGGTCAGAGCAACCAGACCATGTCTGAGCAACCAAACCTAAAGTGGTTCATGTGATAGGACTTATGTTAGTCCTGACAACTGTACTCAAGTTGGTATGGGCAACCAGAATGGGTCTAGTCGAAAGTCCACATGATTGTGTTCAAGAGATTCGGTCTACCGATGAGGTTTGACCAAGTTCTAGGTGATTGAAGGTGTTTTAGGCAACCAAAAGTCACAAGTGAGCCTGATTTGGGGTCGGAGAGGATCAAACTTGTAGCCAAGTCAGTGAAGGTTCAAGTGATTGGAAAGGCTTCTAGTCAATCAAAAAAGTGTTGATCGAGCTCTATAAAAGGAAAGTTGAGGCACCTACTTTACATATCAACTACTATCAAAGCAATCTCGCTTAGTGCTTAAAAAGTGCTCAAAGTCTTGCTCCTATGATCTGAGAAGTGTCAAGAGGAGGAGTTCGGATCCTCTGTCCCGAAATCATGTGTCCCTTCTGTCCCGCTCATCGATCAAACAGACCAAATCACATCTCAAAGATGTTGTACACATCTCAAGAATGTCATGACCGTCTGATCAATAAAGGGACACGGGGACATGATTTCAAGACAGAGGATCCGAACTACAAGAGGAGTGTCGCAACATTCAAGACTTTAAACCGGATCAACACATACTTGTCTGCTTTTACTTTATTTAAGTTGTTCTTACTATTTTGATTATTGTGATTGTGTAGTTATTGAATCTTATAAGAGATTTTTCTATCGTCGAAAGGTGTCCGAAAAGAAGAAAGTAGTGAACAACACTTTGTGCATATCCTTGGATGTAGCAACCGTGGGGTTAACCCAAATAAATAATAGTGTATTCTTATCTTGTGTTTGTTTTTGTTTTTTAATATTTTATTATTTTGTCATGTAACTAACTCTGTAAAAAAAGAACAACGTAAAGAATACAACTGGATCCTACAAGTATAACATTGATTGCCGATAACAAAACCAAGTAGAGGAAGTAAAAGCAGTAGACTGCCTCTGAGTTTAAGCAAGAGTCCAAGAGGGAAGGAGAACTATCATCCAATGAAGTGAAAAAAAAATTCAAGAAGATGTGAGGGTGCAAAATTTCAATAAGAAGGATGTCTTCAAAGATGGTAGGAGAGAAAATAAACTAAAATCTAAATATAATGTAATGTGTTTTGAATGTAATAGAAAGGGACGCTAAAAAAATTGATTATAAGGAGCTCCAAAAACAAAAAAGAGACGGAGTAAAAAGGAATTAAAAACCATGTGAGATGAGTCATCATCCTCCAAATCATCTAAAGGAGAAGAGATGTACAAGATGACATGACACATGACATTTATGGCCATTAATCATGGAATAAAGGATGCAAATAGGGAGGGTCATCTAACAAGGAGGCTGAATTATTTTATACGTCATCACCTAGCAATGACAAGGTAACATCCAAGTAATTGTAGCAAGGTAGGCCTTAGATATAGGTCAAGACCTTAAGAAATAGTTTATGTATCCCTTATTAGTAGAAACATCTAATTATGCCAACTTCAGTTACTAGGTGAACTTATTGTTCTAAAATTTTAAAGGCCCAAGCATTATGTTCTTTATGCAACTAGACTCAATATATGGGTATTAAAATCTTGAATTATTTGTGTTTGATCAAGTATGGGTCATGGGGGAGCGCTCAGATGACTCGTTCATGGACAGTGGGTGTCATAGGCATATAATTGCTGATATAAGAAAATTCTCCATTCTTAAACACAAGAAAAAGGGGAGTGTAACCTTTGGGAACAATTGAGAACTATAGGTAGTAGGTATTCAAATTTTACCAACAAAATTATTTTATTAATTAAAGGTATGATTTTTAATTTATTGAATGTGAATCAAACATTTTATCTTAGAACTTGAATGTATTCTGTTGCAAGTAAGAGGACTTGGATTAGCTCCATCTCTATAACAACTCATAACAATTCTGCATACCTTGCAAACTTGTTTTAGTTAAGAAGCTTCTTCAAGCTCCAATATAGCTCTGCGGGTACCATAATGACTGGTGAAACTTCACAACCTCACTACCTGTGATATAGCTTCGCCAGAGTTTCTTTAGCTCCCAAAAAAATCCATGAGGATCATGAGCTTAGTGAGAATTTTCTTTGGATAGGAAACCAGGATCAACTAGATCAACTGCTACATATGCAACGAAGTACCACTCATTTATTGTCTAAAATAATGTAGGAAAAAGTGACGTTCTCTTCCCTTGCAAAATATGCCAACAAATTTATATCAAAATATATGGCTTACTCTATTATTCATGGAAAGACTTTCAGACAACGTTCTAAACCAGACAGAAAATTGTCACGGCCAAATCCGTGTAATCAATTAACTAAGTCGGCTAATCCATAGGAAACATAAAGGCATTTGATAATTACAACCGTGCTAACAGTCAAAATTCTACTGCTACTGCTAGGAATATGTAAAAGTTATTGCAATTGGCAATTTAGCATCAACTTGAAGAGAATGTCAGATAGGCAGACATGGCACTTGCTGGTTAGACCAATACATATATATTCTGCATGAAACAATCAGCACAATTTTTTAACGACCAACACTCGTTTGACTGTCGTATTTACTCCGTAAAAAACGTGAGAAAAGCTATTCCTGTCCAAATAGATTCAAAACTAATAAGCTTCGAGAATTCTATTTCCTTGAATACTTTTGTCTTTTCTGTATTAAGACAGTGGAGCAGCAATAATGCCTGACGTGGAAATTTTTTAAGTGTTGTTTGAACTCAGTCTCTCAAAGGCCTTGCTTCCAAACCACCGCCTGGGCGAGGAACCAAGTTGTATGGCATGTAGGTCCCTAACATTTTGTCCCAAATCGAGAAGAAAGGCTGCGAGTAATTATACTTGGATCCTTGAAGCTGGTGGTGGATGTCATGGTATGCTGTGTTATTCTGAAAGAAGATGTGGAAGATGTTACCAGGCAACCAAAGTCCACAGTGATCATCGATGGTCTTGATTGTAGCAAAGCTGAAAAAGAACACAGAAGTGCGCGGTGTCATCCCGGAAACCAGGAATGAGATGGCACCCCCTAAGGTATCAAGAAGGAGGCCTTCCAGTGGATGGTTATAGAGAGCTCCGATTGCATAAGGGACAACCAGGCGATGATGCTGAGAGTGAATATGCCGATACAAGAACTTATTCTGATGCATGTACCGATGCACAAAATACTGCCATGCATCCATTATTAACATTGCTACAAAGATCTGAAAGATTTGAACAGGAATGGATGGTTGAACAGGATCACCCAATGTGCTTGCCTCCGAAGTCACCTGAAATACAAAAAAAAAAAAGAGAAGGAGAATGATATAATGCATACAACTAAATTAATTTTCATCCTCGATTTCAGTGTTTTTCAGAGATAGTTATTGTGCAACCACAAATCAAGTGAGTGCAAGTTTCTTTAGATAACTAAATCTTGCAGTCTTGTATCAAGATTTAAGGGGAGAGACAACATGGCCATGTGGCAATGTGGCAAACTTGGTCTCATTTTCTCTTATGACCGAGCAAGAATCTAATATATGACATAATGCCAAACATTGCTTCACCCAATTTATAATCACCTTGAAGTACATACTCTGTAGGTTCGGAAATATGTTATGAAGACTTCAAGCTAGAGAGTTGAAAACGATTATAGCCTTAGTCAACATATATATATATATACATGATGCCAGTACACCTTGAACAATATTTGAGATTGTATCAACTTTCATAAAAATCCTTCTTAGTCAAACGTATGCATCATAGAAATCATTATGTAACAAATCCATATGCTCTTATAATGTTTTTCAGATCCCATAAAAGTAAGGAATGAACCAAGACACAAATATCTCAACTCCCTTGTAAGATCCCCTAAAAGATAAGAGTCGAACTACTCAGTTTATATAGCAGATTTTTCTCCAAGTTAACACAAATGAATTTAACATTGTTTTATATATATATATATATATAGCTATTTTTACAATCTTGGTGGAGGGTATCATAAATAAATTGTTATAACAATATATATCTAGTGTCGATCTCATAAATAAAATTGTTGTAATAATCATGCTTCTGTCACAAGAAACCACTTGAGAATATCACAATATCATTTACCTAAAGCATGCATCTATATTGCCTGAAAGCACTTGCATTAAATCTCCTTTAACAGAAAATTTATAACCTTAGCCTGCACATAAAGAACAGGCATATAATGCTCAACTCAATGACAACCAAAAGACCAAAGTCCAATTCTAGAAAAGTTTATATTGCTTTTAAGCAATATATAGGAAAGAAGCTTGTGATTTCTAAATAGAGCCGCCGCATCCAGCGATTAATGACATTAGATATTTGATACTTCAATGTACTCTGAAAACTTGTTGATTGTGCATACATTTGAATCACAGGAACAAGATCTCACAAATGAAACCATACTAAACTTACATTTAACTTTGAATTGAATTTCCAAAATATACCAGATTCAGAACAATGTCATGATACAGTATTTCAATGTAATGAATGGCTACTTATCAAATATATTAGCTACCACATAGAAGTAGGCCACTTCAGGTTGCTATCTTTGGTTGGAATAAGCAAGCTACATTTTAGATTCCACCATATATAGAGGCTATATCGCAACTAGTAGATAAAAAAATATACACATATATAGAATAAACTAGAAAATTTTGCAACAAAGGCAGTTCCACTCATACAATTTCTTTTACATGGAAAACTGAAACAAGATGAGATTTTGCACCTAGGTATCAAGACACTTCGACTTGATAAAATGTTTTTATACCAAGGGCATTTCACAATCACTTAATAATTAAACCAAGAGGATTTTATCTCATTTATGGAATCAAGTAGGTCTTTTTGACCTGCTTGCTTTATACCACTCAGTCTAACCATGAGATTTTTAAGAATGTTCTTACATGAAAAGATAGAGGAAAATAAAGAGTGCAAAACCATGATAAAAATTTTCTCCATTGCTTGAAACAAAAAAGAAGGAATAAAGAAAGAGGAAAGATTCACAATCTCCTCTTACAAAACTAATCTGCTAAAAAGAGGACATAAATCTGAAGGAAAGCAGAAACAAGTAAGTATATCAAACAAGTTTTTGAGCCTTCTGTATTCCTGGATCATAAACTGTAGAAAGTAAAATTGGTACACTTCCATCTGTTTTTTTAACCTAACCAAGGAAACAAGAAGATAACAAAAATATTTCTTTTCTTCCTTTCACTATTTCATTCTTCCACACTTTTTTTTTCTAAGTTTTCATCCTTCCATGTAAAAACAATAGAAGTATTGTCAGAGATGTCAATCCTATTTTAGCCTGTAATTTCCTTTTTTTTTCTGCTGGGTGGAGACTTGGAAATATGCAATTGCCAATGAATAATTAATTTATTTTATTTTATTTCTTATTAATCCTTCCACTACATATGATTATCTTTTTTTTGGTTGTGACTCTTATTAGATCTTATGTAACAAACTCTTTCATTCTATTTATATGAATCAATTACTCATAATGCATCACCATTCATATTAACATGCCAAGGCATGCTGATAAAAAGTTTTGTTGCACATCCATCCTAAAACTGTCTATTGTTCCATACATTTTATTGTTAGCGCCATGAGTTGCCATATTTCTACCAAAACAGCTATAACCTGCAAACAATTCAAGAATTTGCTGGTTCTTTTGCTAACATCATTAAGAAGAAAAGATAAGTAACGATACACAATTGAGTAATTATTTTGAAAAAAAGGGATTTCAATCACAAGATAGAAAACACATATTAAGCTTAAGGCTATATATTCTTCTACATCAAACACGAAATCAGAAGCACATTTAGTACATCTCATTAAGCAAGAAAAGAGACAGGGATGAAAATTTATCAAACATAAAATCGCAAAGCATTAGCATGGTTTTTTAAAGATAAATCCTTGGAGAAGAAAAGGCAAAATTCTCACCAAAAAGAGCACTTGTGCAATGGCGGCTTGAACGAGTTGTTGCAGGAGTACACCCTTGACCACTGTCGGCAATGCCACCAGATTTTTCTGTTCCTCTTCCTTTCTGGTGTGCAAACGATACTCGTCCAACCGTGGCAACAGCTGGTACAAACCAGCATAAAGCCAGTAAATGATGATAGGAGCGAATGTGCCCATGAACTCATCACTAACGTACCCTTCCCAAAACACCATCTTATCAAGAGTTCAAAAAGACCGCAACAAAAAATTAGGGTTCCGATTCGAGGATCCAATCAGAGGAATCGGAACGAAACGATCATATGTCTAGTCGGGCAACCAAAAATAATCAGAAGAGAATACAAAGCAGGAAATCTGGTGAATTTTAGGTCTTTCAGGAGTTCGGTTGTGAAATTGATCCGAATGAGGAACACGGGGATGCGTTCCAAATCAAATAGCGAATCCAAGGCAAAGAATTGGGTGAAGTACGACCTTTTAGGCTTACGCTGGTGAAAAAAAACGTAGAGGCAACAAATCTCAGGCCTTGCCCTCCTCAGAAATTTGAAGACAGAATGAATCAGGTTGAATTCCAAAAGGGTGAAACCTTTAGGGTTCCTACATGCAAAACAACCTGTTCAGGTCAAATAACGATGGTTTTGGGAGATTCATGGGAAACCTTTTTAGATAGGGATCCGTCGTCGCCGTCTCCGCCGCCGCCGCCGTCGTCGAACGTCGAAGGCGCGACGAACAGAAAATGTAGGCAAGGAGGCCGCTCCCCTTCGTCCCTGTCGATCCGAGTGCGGCCGCGCACCTGCTTGTCAGGATAAAAACCAAAACTGAATTGTAGAATTCCGCGGCCCTGTTCAGCCGATTCACGTACCCGCCGTGTCTCCATACCTGGCCCACGCATTTGTCTATTTGAACATTGCCACCTGGATGGGTACCTTTTGGGGGTATTTGTGGACGATAATTCAAAATAAGGAAGACTTTCAATTGCGCCCCTGACTTTTTATTAATAACATTCTAGTTAGCTTGCAGGGTTGGTTTTGCAGCCCTGTTTCTCTGTTTTTTAATAAATTCCACAAAAGATTTTAGTCAAAAATTAAAAGGCCCTTTAATTAATAAAATCATTAAAAAGGGACTCTTTATTTTGAAAAAGTCAAAAAATTATAAGGAGCATTTAATTATTAAAATAAAAAGGGACTCTTTCTGTTTCAAAAGTTAAAATAACACACAATCTCGTCGGGCCACACCTATAGATACATTGTATGATATTTTTTTTAATATAATGAAATTTTTTTGATAAGTGTTGGTTATTAGATAAGAAGTCACGCATACTTTTAGATTTATTCTGACAATCCATAAAAAAAATTATAAGATTAAATCGATTTTCCCGAATTTAATCAGTTCAGAAAATTAAAATCATCATAAATTAACAGCGTGACTACTATTATTGTTGTAGTTCATTAATTGGCAATAGTCATATAAATTATTAAGGGACTGTAGTAATCATTTAATGACTATTGCAATGTTATAATACCACTTAATAGTTATTATAATAATTTTATAAAAAATTTAACTTTTAAAAGTGATATTCGTCCGTCAAACTTAAATAATAAAAAAATCTTGATATAAAAATACTTTAGATATAATATTGTTTTACCTAAATGAACTAAAAAAACAATTTTAATTAATTAATATATTGTAGTAGCTATTAGCCGACAGCTCTAACAACACTATAATAAGAGTATCTTCAACATTAAAAATAAGATGGAGTGTCTTTTTAAAATTTTTAAATCAAAATATGTTTTTTGATTTTTGGCCAAAGTTTTTTTTAATTTACTAATAAAATGAATTCGATTTTTAGAGATCTAGAGACTTCATATCAATAACATTTTTTTAAAAAAAACGAATTATATTTAATATTTTATTTCACGGCCAAATTTATGATTAAGACATCTTCACTCAACTAGTTACAGCTTTACGAGGTTAATTCATGGAATAAAAAAAAAAGGATGGATTAAGATTAAATTCTTTATCCTTAAGTGCACTTTGATGTTTAATCTCGAACTACATGTTGACATAGTCCTATGATGGTTAAGTCACTGGGAGAAGAAAAAGTAGAAAAGGAAAATAAATTTAAAATCTCAATATTTATAAGAAGAATGCTCATGGAGATCATGCTTATATTACAATCTCTCTAAAACTCGTAGTAGTTTCTCTATTGTAACCGAAAACTGTTGTTGACCCTTTTTTTTTAAACAAAAAAAGATAATGATTTTTAAAAAATCACTTTCTTATGTATGTCAAGAAAAAATAATTTTTTAAAATCGTTTTCTATAAACTCATTTTTGGAATCTACGATCATTTTAATACATTGTTGTCTTATTAACAATTTCAAATATCTTCAACCTCTCTTTTTTTTTATCTCTTCCCTGAATTAATTAAAAATTAAACAAATTAATAATCCAATCTTCCTTTCTATTCTCCATGGATTTGGATAACTCAATTTAAATACGATTTCTTCTACACGATTCAACTTTATAGTGGGATTCTTCTTCGCTCTTTCACTGTACTTGATGTGTTGATCCGCTTAGGGTTTTCCTTCGATCTCCCCTGGTCGATCTACAGCTGCAATTAGGGTTCTAGCGATGTTCAACAAGATCATAAAGTGGGGTAGTCGTGCACCCGGTCCCAAGGCGTAGACCCGACCCTGGGCAGGGTCTGGCCCGGACCCAGCCTGGGCCCGTAACCGGGTCAACGGGCTAGTTGTCCGTTGACCAGATTCACCGGGTCGAACCGCGTTGCCGGGTCGGTTCCGATTCCGTTGATGCAAAACTGGCGGACCGCCGGTTAATCGCCCGTTCA
>JBBMJZ010033189.1:0-25661 GCA_037833815.1 Zingiber zerumbet
CATGAATAATATTTTGATAAAAATTTAGACAAAATAAAAATTTAGACATCCAACAAGTAATTTTACACTCGGTCCGATGAACTCTACGTCCATACGTGAGACCTTTTGTCTTTTTATATTGCTTATGAAAGATGAAATGAGCAGATAAGGTTCTTTTTGCCAATATCAATCAAATTCACCTAAATGAAGAGAGTATTAATGATAGCTAGGAACACTAACTTAATTAGGTAAAAGATTAAAAAAAAAAGACATGTAAGTTATTAAGTCATTTTATTTCAATTAAAAAGACGTATGACTACTTTTTCAATATAATCATAGATGCTTACTAGATAGTAAGTGATATTATGCACATAGTGATCAATATATTTTTAATCATATCTGATGGGATCTGAGTTATTTCTCGAGCACAGGAAGTGAGTAGTTGGCAAAATCAGATGATCGGATTCTTAAGCAAGAGAAGTTGTGAGTTTACATAAAAAGTCTTTCCAGGTCGGAAGACCATATGCGAGGTAAGAGAAGTCCAAGAAAATTGAAGACTAGATCCTTGGCAAGAGAAATCTTTACATGTAAGAAGACCGTATACAAGGCAAGAGAAGTTCAAGGAAGTCGAGAACCAAATTTTTGGCATAAAGACCTGGAGATGAGAAAGCTCCAGGCATAAAGTCCAGGGAGCAGGGCATTCATCTGGCATGAGGTACTTGAAATTATTTGAGTTTAGCTATAAATTGAATTATTAATTGAAATGAGTATTAATCAATTGACTGATCGATTGGGAAGACAGCAATCGATTGACAAGCACCTTCGTGAGAACAGTGTGCACCTGGATCGATTAGCCAATCGATTGATGGTAACCAATCGATCAGTAGATCAGTTAACCAGACTTTTATGTGAAAGTACAGTGATCCTAGATCGATCAGCCGATCGATTAGTGGTAACCAATCGATCAGTCGATTGATTGACCAGGCTTGCTGAAAGCACAGTGTGTTCCTAGATCGATCAACTAATCGATTGAGGTAATCAATCGATCAGCCAATCGATTGATCAGACTTTTACGTGAAAGCATAGTGCGCTCCTAGATCAATCAACTAATTGATTGGGGATAACCAATTGATCAGCCGATCGATTGTCCAAACTTTTACACAAAAGCACAGTGTGCTCTTGGATTGATCAGTCGATCAATTGTGTTGTCTTCTTCGCGAAAAGAAACAGAAGCTTTAATCGATTAGTGGATCAATTGATGAGTTCAATCGATTAAGGCCTTAGCTCAATCAATTGAGATTCAAATAAAATAGTTTGCACCGTTGATTTAGAGTTGGTGGTGCTCAACAGATACCTAGGAATCGATTGGAGATTTATCCCAATCAATTCACAGCAGCATCTCGATGAGAAATGACTATATTTCGAAGACGCTTAAAAGGGTTTTTCAGGGAAAAATGGGAGACACAACTCGCGAACACTGTTCTATTGTTGTCAAGTGCTCAAGATCTCTCAAGTGCTCAAGATCAATACAAGCTCTCCTCCTTACTAGATTTTCAAGCTACTCAAAAGAAGAAGAAGCTATTTCAGAGTTTGTAATCTTCTCTTCTTCTCTCTCCTTGTTGTTGTTGTGAGTTATTTCTTTAGAGAGAGAGAGTTATAAATCTTGTAAGGTTTCTCCACCTTTGGTGTAGTTCCGAAAAGGAGAGATTCCATAGTGGAAGGGTGACTATGGTGTGGATCCTTGGACTAATCACCTCCTTAAGGAGGTGGATACCAAGTAAATTCAAGGAGTTAGCATTGTTTCAAGATTCCTCTATGCAAACTAAGAAGATCAAGAAATCAAAGTAAGCTATTCACCCCCTCCTCTAGCTCAATCGGTCCTAATAAGTGGTATCAGAGCTTGTGGCTTTTGAGGATTCACCTCCAAGGAAGCACAATTTTAGAGCTACAAGTAATCATTGAATGAGGGACATAGCATTTCACGACCATCATTCTATGAAGGCAACAACTTTGCTTACTGGAAGAACTGCATAAAACACTATCTCATGATCAAAATTGACATGTGGTTCTCAATCATGGAGGAATTCACGGAGCCAACCGAGGATGGAAAGGTGCTTGAATCATCAAAATGGAATGTTTAACAAAAGATGAAGGCTCAAGCAAATGCTTAGGTGATCGTGACTCTTCAATGTGGGTTGAGCTTGGAGCAACTCAACAAGGTTGGACCCTTCAAAAGTGCAAAGCATTTGTGGGATAAGCTCATTGAGCTAAATAAAGGAACCAAAGATTCAAGAATTACAAAGAGAGATCTCCTAATAAATCAACTTCAAAATTTCACAATGAAGGATGGAGAAACATTAAGTTCACTACATGGAAGATTCAAGGAACTTCTAAACGGTCTCCATTCAGTTGGAGAAAGTGTGGAGAACCAAGATCTCATAAGGTATGCACTAAAATTCTTCCCAAGAAACTTATTATGGTCATCCATGTTGGATGCCTATAAGGTGTCAAGGGACTCGTCAATAGTAAAGTTAGATGAATTATTTTGTGAACTTGAATTGCATGAGCAAGCTAACACTCACCATAAAGAGAAAGATATAACATTGGGTGCAGGTGATAAGAGCAAGAAGAAGCACAAAGAAAAGAGGAAGGAGAAGAAGGAAGAGTCATCTTCATAATCTAAGTAAGATAGTGATAGTGATAGTGATGAAGAGCTATCATCAAGTGAAATGGAAAATTTTGTTTGAATAATGATGAGATACTCAAAGAAGTTGGACAAGAAGGATGTCAAGAAGATCTTCAATGATGATAAAAGAAAAGGCAAATCTCTTATGGATTCAAAGTCTAAAACTGATGTAATTTGCTATGAATGCAAGAAAAAAGGGTGTTACAAAATGGAGTGCCCAAAATTGAAGAAGAAAGAAGAAAATATTAAGAAGAAGAAGGCCTTGAAAGCCACATGGGATAAATCATATTCAAGCTCATCATAAGAAGATGAAAGGAAGAGCTCAAGGCACGTGGCACTTATGGCCTTCAGCCATTTGGAAGATAGTGAAGGTGAGGATAGCCATAGGGAGAATGTGGAATCTTCAAGTGAGTCATCATCTAATGATGACAAGGTAATTTCTCCCAAGCTTGATAAGATGAATGCTATCATTTCATGTTTAAATAATGCTCTAGCAAAATCAAAAGATAAGGTTAGAAAGTTACAAAATGAATTGAAATCATTTAAGAATAAAATTGTGTCATGTGAAACTTGCATGCATCATGAAAATGACATGAATGAATTTGATGACCTTAAGAATAAGAATGCATCTTTGAAATTACAAGTTGATGATCTTCGAGGTGCTCTAGAAAAGTTTATTTCAAGCTCTAAATATTTGGACATGATTCTAGGAGCTCAAAGGGGTGTTTACAACAAAGTGGGTTTAGGATTTAAATCACAACATAAAAAAAATCAAATTCATGTCTTTAGTTAGTAGAAACCATGCTTCAAGGGTTAAGATTGTGAAAGTTTGGGTACCGAAGAAATTTGTTGTTGATGGTACCAAACCCAAAATTTGGGTACTAGAACATTTGGTTTATCGTGTTTGAATAGACATGTGCCGAGGGGGAGCATCCAACAACATGATTTATAAATAGTGGATGCTTTAGACACATGACAAGAGATTCATCAAAATTCTCATCATTTAGATACAAAAGTAAAGGTACTGTTTCTTTTGATAATAGTGGTGAATTAAAAGTCATAGAAATTAGAGATATTAGAATTTTTGAAAAATTTATGATAAAAAATATTTTATTAGTGAAAGGTGTGGCTTTTAATCTTCTAAGTGTCTGTCAACTATATGATTCGGGTTATAGAGTTGAGTTTAACTTATCTCAATGCCTAATCAAGAATAGTGAACTAAACATCATTATGCTCATAGGTCATAGAAAAGAAAATATTTATATATCAAGTTGATTTATTTGGTGCTATTAATGTGTTTGCTAAGTATCTCGTCTCTAAAGAAGAGGAGACTTGGCTTTAGCACCGGAGACTTGCTCACACCAACATGAGGAATGTCAAAAGGCTTTCGAAAAAAAAAGAGTTGTGCAAGGATTGCCAAAGTTGAAGTTTCAAAAGGATAAAATGTGTGATGCATGTCAAATGGGTAAGCAAACCAAAGTTATCCATAAAGGTAAAAATATCGTAAGTACTTCAAATGCATTGGAGTTCATTCACATGGATTTATTTGATAGTAGTAAATATGTTTCTTAAATGGTAGTAGGTATTGCTTTGTGATTGTAGATGATTACACTAGATATACATGGGTTTTTTTTTAAACATAAGGATAAAACTTTAGATACCTTGATTGTTTTCTGTAAAAGAATAGAAAATAAAAAGAATCACAAAATAAACAAAATAAGAAATGATCATGGAGGTGAATTGAAAATAATAGGTTCACTAGTTTTTGCATGAAAAAAGGTTATAAACATGAATTTTCTACCCCTAGGACTCAACAAAATGGAGTTGTTGAGAAGAAAAATAAGATTTTATAAGAGACCATTAGGAGCATGTTAAATGAATATTCATTTCATAGCTACCTATTGGTCAAAGCAATTAATGCGGCTTGTTATGTACAAAATCAAACATTAATACATAAGTTTCTAAGAAAAACATCTCATGAGTTATGGTTTAGTAAGCCACATATAATTAAATATCTTAGAGTATTTGGATGTAAGGTTCACATTCTAAACACCAAAAATTAATTAGAAAAATTCTCCACTAAGGCAAATGAGGGTATTCTTGTAGGTTACTCAAGTCATAGAAAAGCATATCAAATTTATAATAAAAGATCTAAATTAGTTGAAGAATCATTAAATAATATGTTTGAAAAAAATCCTCCCTCAAATCCTACTAGAACAAATGATGAGGAATTATAATTTGAGTTAGAAAAATTAACTTTTAAACAAAGGAAATGGTCAAGGGGGAGAAACCCAAGAGAGTGATGGTAAGAAAATTAAAACTTTACCACTTGAACCCAAAATTATAACAAATCAAGAATCAAGACCTACTAGAATTCATGTAAATCATCCCTTAGATCAAGTAGTAGGAGATATCACACAAGGAGTGAGAACTCAATTTTACTTTAGAAATAAAGGAAGTCAAGAGCCATAATCTCTCAAATTGAACCAAAAACCATTGATAAAGCCTTACTTGATCTGGATTGGATTTTAGCAATGCAGGATGAATTATCTCAATTTGAGAGTAGTCAAGTTTGAAATTTAGTTCCTAGGCCTAAAGAAAAATCAATTATTGATATAAAATAGATTTTTAGGAACAAACTTGATGATAAGGGAGTGGTTGTAAGAAACAAAGGTAGATTAGTTGCTAGAGGCTTCAATCAAGTAGAAGGATTGGATTTTGATGAAACTTATGCACCCGTAGCTAGATTGGAGTATATTAGGATAATGTTAGCTTTTGCCGCTTATACGGAATTTAAATTATATCAAATGGATGTAAAATCAGCATTTTTAAATGGTGTTATAAAAGAAGAGGTATATGTTGACCAACCACCGGGATTTAAAAATTTAGAGTGTCTGAACCACGTATATAAACTTAAAATGACCTTATATGGGCTAAAACAAGCTTCTGGGCTTAGTATGAATGATTGTCAACGTTTCTAGTATCAAAAGGGTTTCATAGAGGGTAAATTGATCTCACCTTATTTTTAAAAAATAGTGATAATGATATATTTTTGGCTCAAGTATATGTAGATGACATTATTTGTAGTTCCACAAATACAGATTTTTTAAATGAGTTCATCAATCACTTAAAGAGTGAATTTGAAATGAGTTTGGTTGGCGAGTTGATATTTTTTTCTAAGTTTACAAATTAAATAAACTAAAGAGAGAATCTACATTCATCAATCTAAATATGCAAAAAAGTTATTTAAGTAATTTGAAATGGAAAATACCAAAGATACATTTACTCTCATGACCACTAGCACTAAATTAGATAGTGATCTTAAAGGAAAAGAAGTTGACTCTAAGGTGTATCGTAGTGCTATAGGAAGTCTCCTTTATCTCACGGCTAGTAGACCGACATACTGTTTACTATGGGTATGTGTGCAAGGTATCATTCGTGTGCCAATGAGTCACATTTGAGTATCGTTAAGCAAATTCTTTGATATTTTAAAGGAACTCAAAATGTAGGTCGTTGGTATCCTGGAACCGAAACTTTGATCTAGTGGGATATGCCGATTCTAATTATGTCAGATGTAAATTAGATCGCAAAAGTACTAGTGGTGGGATGCCAATTTCTAGGGTACTCTCTAGTAAGTTGGTCAAGTAGGAAATAACATTGTGTGACTCTCTCTATAATCGAAGCAGAATATATTACTATGGGAGAGTGTGTATCATAATTATTGTAGATGACCCATATTCTAGAAGACTATAAACTCACTTATAAAAATATCCAAGTTCTTTGTCATAATGTGAGTATAATAAATTTGATAAAAAAAATCTCGCCCATCATTCAAGAACAACACACATAGAGGTCAAACATTATTTTATTCGTGATCATGTGACTCTAGGTGATATTATCCTCAATTATAATGAGTCAAAATCAAACTTAGCCGATATTTTCATTAAACCTCTTCCTGATGTTGAATTTAGTTTTCTTCGAAGGAAATTAGAAATGTCTTGTATTGACTAGATCGCAAACCTTTATGATCATTTCAAAGATAAAATTCTTGAAGTTTCCTTAACCTTTGTTTTGCCTCTCACAAAAACATAGGATTTCCCTTGTTCATTATCTTGATGTGTGTAGATGGAAGTGAAAGGTTAGGGACAATTCTCTTGGTCATAATACTTGTTACGATGCATTACTTTGATTAAGAAGATTTAATTTTTCCATTGATCATTTATTTGTCTAATCATGGTAAAAGTAAGTGCACAGATCATATGCATTTAGCCCAAAGATTATGATTAGAAATTATGTTTTGAAAAACATCTCAAAATTATTTTTGAAAACCTTGGTGAAGTCTATCTTTGATAGGAGTCACCATTGATTAGTTAAATATAAACCTGAGAAAAAACATTGAATGTTTTAAATGGTTTCTAATTACGTGTCAATCTTTTAAAAAATATGGGTTATTTTCATCTAAAACTATTTTTCCTTAATAGTATAAGCCATAAGTAATGTCTACCCAAATTGACTATAAAAAAACACCCATATAGGAGTCATTTTTTTTTACTTTCAACAGTGATTTTCAAGTGCTCCTACACTTTTACCAACGGTTGCAAAACTGCTCCTCTTATTGTCGTCCCTATATCCTATAGTAACCATTGGTACAAGTTGAAAACCCGCTCCTATTATTCTATGTAGGTATGGTTTGAAATCAATCTTACACGTTGTGCATATAACAACAGTTTCAAACCACTTCTATAGGTATAAATCCAGGAGCAGTTTAAACCACTCTGTAACCGTTTAGGTGTATGAGCAATTTTAAACTGCTCTTACATGCCATGAATATAAGAGCGATTTTCAAACACTATTGATGCTAGAAATTTAGGAGTGGTTCAAACCACTTCTAAATGTCATGGGTATAGGAGCACTTCAAAATGTTGTTAAAGCTAGAAATATAGGAGCGATTCAAATTGCTCTAGAACCTATAAGGTTTAATAATAGTTTTCACATTATATGAGTGATTTCAAACCACTTCTAAATGTCATGGATAAAGGAGCATTTTAAAATGCTTTAAGAGCACTACAAACCACTCTTGAACTCATGCTCTTATATGTCATGAAAATAAGAGTAATTTCAAAATTGATGTTATAAATTTTAGATTTGTTTCAAACTATGCTTAAAAGTACAACCTATTGATTGATAAAAGTGATCTAAATAATTTTACGGATTAAGCTATTTGATATAAATCAAAATTATCATGTTAATCGTGCCTGATGATGAATAAATCAATATGATTTGAGATTAGATACTTGTGAATACTACAATTAAAAGATATTTTTAATTACAACTCTAAAGATTCTTTTACAATCAAAACATGAAGATGAACAAAAAAAAAGTCTAGAATTCTTGTGAGGGTGATCTGATCTCTGTTTTACTCTTCCCTCCGCCTTGCTTCTTGGGCAGTAAAGTCCGATGGATGTTGGGCACCACCCATCATTGGAAATCGTCGCACACACTAGGAGCTTGCCAAACTCCTCATCGTTTTTCAGGAGCAATTGAATGTGCTTTGGGATGACGCGTCATTTTTGGCCAACTCCAACACCTTGAACAATAAAGAAATGTAAATTTAGATAGAGAAGGGGATCCCTAGTGAAAGAACAAAACAACGAAGCGATTTATGTCAGCATCTATGTACTCGAGGACTATAGAGAGAGACCGGTGCACCGGAACCAACGCGCTAAGAGTATCGATCGACCCTAAGGTAGTGAGCGATGCTCTCCATCGGGAACTGGAGGCTAGCCTTCTGCAACCAAGATACAACCTTTGTCCCCTTGGCCTTGCTATGACCACTCTTAGTCGTCGTCGCCCCCATTGTCATCGAACTCATCACAAGAGATCAAAGCTATTCGACGGGAAAAAAAATAGCACAACGATAGATGCTAGATGAGTAGGGTTTGCGCATGATTTTATTGAATGGGTCGTCACTCGGATTGCCAGTGTGGAACAACTAAAGGTGTTAGATGATGTGAGAAATTTAGATATCCGACTGTCACGATTAACTTTCACATGGCTGTAATCCCCTTTCTAATTAAGCAAAACATACTCTATAAATCTTCCATTATCAATAATACTGAATAAATGCAAATAGCACGATGTAGTCAATCATTGGTTTTTTTCCTTTTTTATTTTTTAAATATTTTTATTTTTTTTTAATATTTTTTTACACATATTCCCTTTTTTATTATTACGCGGTTTTCCGTTTTTAATTTTTTACACGCTATTCCTTTTTTTATTATTATTTTTTATACATTTTTCCTATTTTAAATTTTTACACGTTTTCCCTTTTATATTTTTAAATATATTTCCATTGTTATTATTTACATGATTTTTCTTTTTAATTTTTTTCACGCTTTTCCATTTTTTTTAAAAAAAATTACACGTTTTTATTTTTTAATTTTTTACAAGTTTTTTTATATTATTTATTTATCTACTACTATAATTTTGACAAGTGCAATTTGAAACATGTATAGTTTGCAAATCAATTCTTACCTATTAGAAAAAAAATAGATCCGCTATCTTAGCAGCTCCTTCGTGTCAGCCTCACAAATATGAAACACATGTGTTAGACGTATGGTGGGGTGACCACAAGTCATCAGTTCCTAGTAATTGACTCCTGGTCATTACGCTAGAGATGTCATGCGTCCACCATCTGTATTATACCCTAGGGGCATTACCCATTAGAGGAGAGAATATAAGTGCTTTATTGCCGTACTAATTCTTATCCATTAGAAGAGAGAATGGTTTATAACAGCACTTTATATAAAATGTTGTTAGCGATTTGAAAACTATTCCTAGAAGTTGAGTAATAAAACGACGAATAGCAGTATTTGACACAGAACCATTGCTACGTAGATAATTTCAATGTCTTGTGATCCATTGCACCATTTCCCCGGGATGAAGCTATCGATTTAGGTTGAGTCCGTTAAGTTGTGTTCGTCAGATTGATATAATTGTTATTTTTTAAAAATATTATTGATCAATTCTAACTTCGATAAGTTATTAACTAAATTTATCTAATAAAAATATTTAATTAGTAATTAATTCTTTTTTAGCATCCACGATAAAAAAAATTTATAACAATTAGGGGATAAATGAGAATATGAAAACAATAGTATAAAAATTGACAACAAAAGATAGAAATTGTGAAAGAAATAAAATTTAAAGAGAAATAATCTATTTTTAATATTAAACATATTTTTATAAAAAAAATTAAACATAAAAATGCTATGTCCAAATTTTTAAAAAAATTATAAAAAATTAATAATAAGTATAACCAATAAATATTTTAATTTATTAGTGAAACCTAACTTACACTAGTAAAAAAAATTAAATATTATCGTTCAAATCTAATTTTGATAAACAATAAATTAAACATTACCAAAAAAATAATTTGGTTAGTAAAAAATTATATATTATATGTTAAATCTAACTTTGATTATAAAAATAAATTAAATATTACCGACCAAAGTTTGAATGATTTGATAGCAGTTTATAGCAGCATTTTATACAAAATGATATTAAAAGTATTCAATATGAATGATTTGATAATTGTTCTTAGAAGTTAAAACAATAAAAATGGTTAATGTCAACATTTGACATAGGACCATTGCTAAAATTACCCAATATTAGTATTTTCAGGATTATTTCTAATATTTATATAATTAAGAGTGGTTTACTGCGATGGTTTATTCAAATTAATGTTAAAACTATATAATAGGAACAGTTTGAAAATTAATTCTAAAATAATGGAGCAATAGAAGTAGTTTATAATGGCACTTCACAAAAAATAATATTAAAAGTATTTAGTAGGAATAGTTTGAGAATTGTTCTTAGAAGTTAGAGCAATAGAAACGGTAACTAGCAACGTTTGACATAGAACCATTGTTAAAGATGCCCAATATCAGTAGCTTCAAGATTACTTCTAATAGTTTTATCATTAATAGTGGTTTACAGCAGCGGTTTAATCAAATTGGTGCTAAAGCTATTCAGCAAGAGTGGTTGCAAAACTGTTCCGAAAAGTTAAGACAATAGAAATAGTTTAGTTCAAACTGTTTATGTTGTTGGATTTCCAAGAGCGGTGTTACAACTGCTCCTAATAAACCGCTTCTATATAGGTGTTTTTTTTTGTAGTGGCGAGAGCACAAAAGAAGGCTAAATCGATCAGCTGATCGATTCAGCCTCCCCAATCGATCGGCTGATCGATTAGGATTCGACCATTGCACAGGTAGCGAGTGATGGAAGGCTGGGATGGTGTGGATCTAACGTGGTAATCTATTGGGAGTGTGCCTAATCGATTGGGAGCCCTAGGAGCGCGAAGTATATAGTCGTTGGCGAGCTTCTTCTCCGCATCTCTTCTTCCGATCTTCACTGTGATTCTCTTCGACACTCACCTCCAGTTCTTGGAGGCTCTTGGGGACAAATGCTGGTGCACTTCCAAGGTTCAAGAGGCAACAACAAGCAACAAGTAAGCAAGAAGTAAGAGTTTTCATTTGTATTCTTGTATTTTCCTTCTTGCGTGTGTTGTATTTTGTTGTGTGAGTTTGTATGAGGCTTCTCCGCCTCCGGCTGCGATCAAGAAGGAGTATTTTTATTAGTGGAGAGCATGTCGTGTGTGGATCTTGGATTAGTCACTTCTTCTTGAGGTGGATGCCAAGTAAATCCTAAGTGTTAGTATCACTTGAGTATTTTCTGCTGCATATCATCATCAAAGAAGCAAGCAACGAGCACACGACAAACTATTCACCTCCTCCCCCTATCATATTTCAACCCTAACAATTTAAAATGTCAAATTGTAAACCCATTGATACTCTTGTGGGCAAATGCGAGAACTTAAGTCGTGAAATGTGCCTAAACACTTCTAAAGAAATCCATGTGATGTCTAAAGTGTCATATTCTTGTGTAGTTGGGAGTTTGAAGCATACAATGATATGTCCTCGTCCTGATATTTGTTATGCCATGAGTCTGCTTAACAAGTATCAATCTAAGCCAGGAAGAAGACACTGGAGTGAGGTTAAAAGAATTTTGAAATACCTAAAAGTCACTACAGATTATTTCCTATGTTATCAAGGAAAAAAATCTAACACTAATGGGATACACAGATGCAGACTGGGGTGGTGATTTAGATGAACGTAAATCCACCTCAAGATATGCTTTCTTGTTAAATGGAGGATGCATATCTTGGAAAAGCAAGAATCAAACATGTGTGTCACTATCCACAATGGAAGCAGAATTTGTGGCATGTGCTTTTGCAGTGCAAGAAGGTATTTGGTTGAGAAGATTCCTAAGTCATTTGGGTGTAGTAAGCAATCCAGTGGGAGCTGTAACAGTTTATTGCGATAATCGATCAGCAATTGCTTTTACAAAAGACCCTAAATATCATGGAAAAACCAAACATATCGATACGAAGTACAACTTCATCAAAGATATAGTTGAAAAGCAGGAGGTGACTTTGAAATACATGTCTGCACGAATGATGGTAGTTGATCCTCTGACTAAGCCAATCCCAAGAGACGTATTTATAAATCATGTTAGATCTCTTGGATTGGGTAGGATGATTGTAACTAAACACATAAGTATTTATGACATTGTGCTCATTATTATAATAATGTTTTATTATGCATTATATGTACACATTTACTTTATGAGTCATTTATTTGCACATTAAAGGTTTGTCTGACAAATTGAGATTGACTCTCTCATATGAGCAATCGCCTCTGATACTAAGAAACATGTAGAGATGAGACAGTATTAATTTTGTTGTGAACAAATCCATACCTATGTTGTCTTAGTAATATGTTACTAAGATGAGATTACTTCATAAATTTTTTTATTGTAATCGAAATGGGTTTTCTCACAATCAATTAAACTTGTCTGATAACCAGATCAGAGTTTTTCCGATACATGTTGGAGGATAAACGAGGAGAAAACTCAAATTAAGTGTTGAAATACACTTGGACGAATATATGTACGATATGAATTTTTTTATGACATACACTTCCAAAGAGGAAGAAACAGATCGTAACAAGTGTTTCATACCACGTGTGCTGAAGTGACCACCTAGAAATGAATACTTAGCTCATTGTGTGAGATCCATAGGCTAATATATATACAAATATAATTTAATACCCTTAAGACTTTCAACTATTTCTTTATTTATTTATAGTGATGCTACTTTAGCATGCTACCAATAGCTATGATGATTCGGCAATATGGTATATGTCTAATAAAGCAGCTATAAATAAAAATTAAAAGATTCAAGTGGGAAAGGAGGATTTATTTTGACACTGATTTTATATTCACAAGTCGACTAATTATGTTTAACTTACTTGCTAGAACATAATTATGAAAATATGAAAATAGATAAATATTTTTGAATCAAGTTTGCTCTTATTATTTTTAGGACAAGAGATACGTTGATTTATGTAGTAAAATAAATCTGGGGTATAACGAGTAAAATGTCCTCATGATTACTTTTAAATAAGCTGCTATGTATCTTTAGCAGGTGTATGACTATGAGCTCTTATATAATATGCTCATGGGTCACACTATCCATTTGCTTGTATGAAATTAGTGATTATAATCTACCTAGAGATTGAAGAAGTCTAATCCTCATGTGTAAGTGGGAGATGTAAGAAAAAAAAAGGATGTTGGCTAAACGGGTCACACATGAGGACTGATCCGACCCAACTCAATTGTATTCAAATATCAAAATTTGAATGTTTTAGAGGGAGTGGTTTTATTTTTGATAACCTCCTTTGGTCTCGCTTGCATGTATATAAGGATATAGACAAGCAAGAGTTCTCTCTTACCATGATTTCAATTTTTCTCTGCATGCCACCAAATCAAGAAAGCATTTGTGATTGTGAGATTTGATCCCTTTCCGATTACGATCGGACCATTGAGTTATCGCAGGAAGAAAGTTTAGTAAATCAATAAGAAAAAGATCCTAAACCGAATGATATTTTATTCGATTGTTCGAGCTCACCATCCGTCAATTTTTATGATATTCTCTCGTTCGTATTTCTCTCTCTCTTTTTTTTTTAATATTTAATATTTTCAAACAGAAATAAAAAAAACATTTAATTAAAATGCTCTTAGCTAAACCTTCTGTACATTTCTGCAGTCAATTAGCTCGTTGACTTGGTACTCGAATTAAACACTTTGCCTGTGTAAATAATGGAACACTGAAGAAATTGAACATTGCTGATCACAGATGAACTGAACATACTGATAAATATAAGATGAAGAACGCTGAAAAAACAACAATTTTCACTACTGAATAGTGAAGGTTCGAGCAAAGTGATTGAGAACATTGACAATCAAACTCTCATGCTGAAGTTACTTGCTAATGAAGATGAAGAAAGCCGCAACGGAACAAGATGAACAAGCACTCTTTCTCCCTCTTGGCTTCTCGAACCACCCAATCACTTATTCCATGGTTGATATCTGAATCTGCCCTTCAAATCCTCCCTGTGTGATTCACCCGCATTGCAATGAACAAAATCTTAGAGGTAAAGCTAAAAGAATAACACTATAATCTAGTTAAATAGTTGTGACTAACAGGATTTCAACTTATGTAATAAATGATAATTTGACATAAATTTAAAGTTAAAAGAGTGATATATGTTTTACCTCACACATCTTCTTCCCTATAGATTAGGTAAGCACTGCCACTACAATATCTGGATGCTAGTGCTCTCCCAGAAGAGGTTGGAGGAGAAAAAGCACACTGTGAGTGTTCCAATATTCGACCCGGGGAAAAACTCTGCCTGAAAAAAGTCACAAAATTAGGTCGTCAAACAATGTTATTGTGAACCAGATAATTTCATAATAAACATTTACATGTATGATAAATTAAACAAGCTGAAGAGTCAAATGCAAGAAGAATTCACCGAAGTACAAATAAAATTGAGGTCAAAATGATTATGAACACAAGAAAATAATAAATGCATCGTCGACCAAGTATTTGCAATCTGCAACAACAATTCTCGACTAGGTGTCAAACAGAGTAATATCATAATGTCTGTTGGATAAAGATAACAGTTTTAAAGTCATTCTAAGCAGCTATTACCTTGCAGCATCCAGTAGTCGTGAGGCAATCTGCTTCCTTCTTTGGGATGGTACAACCCAGATGCCCCTAAAGCCACAAAGAGCAGGAACAGATTCTTCCTCACAAAGAACAGCTCCAGTCTCGCACTCATCAATGCTCGCCTTGTTCTTGCCATCACTTCTTTTGATGACCACTCTCTTGAAACTAATCCCTCCAAATTGTAAAATTGGACCTTTTCTTTCTAAATTTTGACACATTTTATCTGAATATGTGTTATTATGGTCCGTATGTTTGCGTGATGCAGAATTTTCTATAACTCTATGACCCATTCTTATCGATTCAGCAACTAGGCAACCAACAACCCTGTAACTTGAAATAAACAGATAAACCTGCATTTTCCCATAAGATAAAATTAGAGCAATGAAGTCACAGACATGATTATTATATTAAAGACTAGTTACTCACTTTGCATTGCTTATTCAGAAGCTGACCATCACTAAACCCAAGCTCCTTCTCCATGATTGCAAGCACTTCCTTAACCTGCGATCATGGATGCGTGTCAGCTATCTTTCATCAAAGCAGTATAATTACAAAGCCAAACTTTTGCATGATCAATTTCAAGAAGATGCATTTCCATTTTCTCAGTCATTTCATCAAACAATTTCCCAGCACTAGAAACAACAAGATTAAGCGATCAAGCTGTGTTCCAACAACCTTACGCCTGTGTGATGGAGGATCACCATCGACCACCAATAGAATGCGGCAATTGTCTCCGCTAGACATCGAGACAACTCTCTCGTCGCGCAAGCCCTGCGGATCAAAATTACGCAAGCTAGAAAACAAGGAACAGAAAGCGGATAGAGAAGAGATCGAAGGAGTCTGATTGACCTTAAATTGGATTCCTTCGTAGTATTTCTTGTGGAAATCCCTGTGGAGCTTCTCATCCGACTCGTCCCCGCAGGCGTACATCATCCCACAGACGGAGCAGGAGTGGAGGAGGAAGTCCGACTGCCCTAATTCGAGATGGTACTGCGCGTAACTCCTCTTCTTGTTGAGGATCCTAGAGGAATCCCTCCGCGCCTTCGATTCCGCTTCTCCTCCATCTTTGAGCCTTCGTTCGCCGGAGGGCTTGAAGAAGGCGCTGATTCGGGATTGCTGCATCCCCGCTCCGCCAAAACAAAGGCAGCGATGCTTCGATCTCCACACCGCTCAGATTTTATGTTTCAAAAAACTCGACTTTTCCCGCGCTTTATTTGGGCGGCATCTAAAACTTATGTTCTTAGCATATAATGTTATATTGTTTTAGGTTGAATCGATTTCAAATAATCAAATTAAATCATATTTAAATCTTTGATTTTAGCATCGATTGTAAAATCTTATTGAAATCCGAATACGAGACAGATCATTATTCATAAGAAAATAAGTTTTGTTCAACTACACGAAGCAAAGCCATGAAGATCAGCTTAAAGGCAAGCGGGATAGACACATTATTCATTGTGGACGCTTGCCCACATGCTTATTGAGAGTTCTGCAAAACCCATTCAACCAAAGTAGACACACCAAATCCAGTCGCTGCGCGTTTCTTATCGTTCCACACAGGTCCTGCCATGTCGATGTGAAGCCACTGAACCTTCTCATCGACAAACTGAAAGAAAATAAGAGGGGTTTAGTTTAAAATCATAGCTCACCGAGGAGATAATCTGAAACATGGAATATTTGGCTCTAAAACTGTTTCCTTCCGAAGAAAGAATCCAGGATTGGTTTTTAGAATCATGAAGCATCAGACCTGTTTCAGGAACAAAGCGGCCGTTATAGCGCCGCCCTGGCGACCTCCGGTGTTCAGCATGTCAGCAACGCCTGATTTCATCGACTCCCAATAGCTTTCCTCCAAAGGCATCCTCCAGAACTTCTCTCCCGTAACCTCGGCCGCAGCATCAATCTCCTTGGCCAGATCGTCATTGGGAGAGAAGAAACCTGTGGAGAAGAGAGCAGCTTATGAAGACAGTCGGCCACAATCAACCAAATTGCAAAGGGTTGAACCTTATCGAGGCTCCTTACCGGCAATGTTGGGTCCAAGGGCAACTACACAGGCACCGGTTAGTGTTGCTAGATCAACAACCTGCATAAAAAAGGTTATGCGATAAGAGGAATCATGTCTCCAGACCTGAAGAAGCATAACCGACTTTCTATCATCATCTGCCCCATTGCTTTTATCACCCTTTCTAGGATAAAGCATGTATAAGCTCATTCATAGTCAAGGATTTGATTCATCATTAAAAATTTATGGTTAAACACTGTATTATAACATAGTCATAAATCTTCCCATCTCTATTAACCTAACTAGCTGCACAATGATCCGGTACGGAATGCACAATAAGTAACTTGTCTATAGCAAACACTCTCCAAAGGTCTAGGTCGATACAAATTTAAGTTGGATTATCTTAGGTTTTAACTTGGTTTGATAGACAAAACAAATTCTTGTCGTAAAGTAGTATAACGTGATATGATTAGACCTTTTCGATGCCTTGGTTACAAGCATAAACCAAAGCATCCGCAAGTGTGAGCCGTCCTTCTGCATCAGTATTGTTGACCTGGAAAAGAAAGAAGAAATTCAAATTTAGGGAAAATGTAGTAAATAATGATTTAATATAATGATGTTAGCAAAGTATAATGATGTTAGCAAGACAACCATTGGATCATATAATTACCGAAGTTACGTAAGATCTTCAGAGTGAAGTGAACTGTTATTTTATGACAAGAAATTTATTGTACAAAATATTAGGAAGAAAATGCAGAAAATACTCAAGATACATACAATTTATTCCAAAGAACGAATAATGTAACTAAGAAAGCAGTAGAGATGACCAATAACTATCGTCCCTCAGATCTCCAAAATGCCAAGTAAAAATAGCTAGTAGTGAGACTGAGATCCATAATGCAGTAAATATTCATGCAATAGATTTAGCAATTTAGTTTCAGAAAAGACATGAGCTCAAACAAGACTAAACAGAAATAGAAAGATAGTAAAAGCTTCTGATTTGAATGGCCTTCAAACTAATGTGGCTGGAAGCAAGCTGTTATAGCCCCCTAAAGATGCTCAGGAGCAATCAAAGTAAACAGAAAATCTCTCATAACCAAACTGCAATCTGAAAAAAGCAATGACAAGCAGAAAACAAAATGGAAGGAAAACAATTATATGTTGATCAACTTAAGCTACAAAAATCATTGAGATGATTATCAACTAAATTAGATCGAATCAATTGATCCCTATGCATAAATATCCAAATATATCTGTAACTTTAAAGGCGAAAAACTATACCTCAATAGTCTTCCCATTTGAAGCAGTGAGAATATCACCTGGTCTCATGCCTGTACCACTAATCATATTTTCACAAGCAGCCACAATAAAATGAACCTGTAAAATCACACACAAATCTCAGGTCTGAACAAAAAATTTGAAACACATGGCATCTTTGTAGACTGTTTCCTTGTCACCAAAGTTAATAAACTTACCTCTACACCAGGAGGTTTAATTTGCCCCAAGGCTTTAGCAGTACCAAGAGCAGCTGCAGCACCTCCCATATCAAATTTCATGAGCTCAATTGAACAGCCTGGTCCAGTCTTGATGTTGTAACCACCACTGGAGAAACAAAAACAGTATAAAGGATAACTTTATTCATTTAATGAATGTCATTATTTGCATAATTTTTAGCACGATGCATGCTGGCCAAAAACTAGTTTGAGAAAAATCCTTAACTGCAGTAGCATAAATAGACATAATCATGATAAAAAAACAATGATAAACAATATGGAGAGGTTAGCAATTAGGCAAGAACACAGGCAGAGCAACAAAATAATCGGAAAAAAAAGGCCATTACATATTTTGTTTAAAAAATAAAAAAAAATCTTACAGATGATGGCTACATCCTACCTCTCTATGTAAAGGATTTCTTACATATGATAATCATTATACCTGTCAAACGTCAAACCCTTCCCAACAATTGCCAATTTTCTCTTTACATCACCGCCAGGAGGCTTATAGCATAAGTGGATAAAATGAGGAGCGTTAGAAGAAGCAGCAGCAACACCTAAATATGATCCCATCTTCAATTCTTTGCATTGTTCAACATCTAATATTGTTGCAGTAAGAACATCACTATATAATGCGGCAATCTTTGAAGCCTCTTCAGCCATTACACCTGACAGCATAAGAAGTTACTAAAAGAATCTCATCACATTTCATATGCAATATAAAAGTGAGAATTGGTAGGATTAAAAATATGAATCACAAGAAACGTGATTCAGTATCATTTCTCACTAACCAGGAGTTAGCACATTTGCAGGTGCATTTACAAGCTCTATACCAAAAATCACTCCCGAGCAGACATCAGTTGTGTACTTTAGTTTCTGGTGCAACTCTGATCCAGAACCAAAACCAATGATGTCCACTGTCTTAAGCAATGGCTTCTTGGATTCTGACTTAAATCTGCTGTCTTCAAACACTCCAAGCACAGTTCCTACAAAGCAAAACAAGGGGAACTCAAGAAACAATATTCAATCAAACTATCCTAGCTTCAAACGTATCCTTGAAAATAGGCACCTTTTTCCACTGTTAGATGTATTTCAAAGAATATATCAGTCCATAAAAAGAAATGGCATTAAAAAAACAACCTGATGCAATGGCTGAAGCAGCTATTACTTTTGATTCTTCTGACAGCCCATCTGATGACGCAAGACACACAGCAGCATTAGTTGCTTGTGCAACCTTTGCCACTGCTGCAACAGCTTCCCCAATGCCTCTATAAGCAGATACTTTGGATGAGGAAGACCCAAGCCCAAGTAAGCCTATCCTTTTGAAACCCAACCCAGGTAGCCTGAGAACTGTAGATTGGCCAGACTTTCCACTGAAATCTTCCTCTGCTGAAGCTTCTGCCAAAAGACCACTAAGCTTTTCATCCAGTTTCTTCAAGACTAAATTCACAAATTTGGAATCTTGATCTTTTTTCATGTCATTCTCTGATACAGCTACCGTAAGTATGTCTCCTTCCCATTCTACAGAATCAACCTCCTTGGCAGCAAATATAATCTACAAATAATTGGAAAATAAGATGGAAAATGTCAATTAGACAAACAATCCACTTATTAGGAAAGATTGCCGCAAGTTTTATGTTCAAATTTTTACAAAATTACCATTACAATTTCATGAGAGAAATTACTCTGGAACTAAATGTAAAATGTGTGCTTCTATAAGGAATTTGGTGAAAAAATTGGAACAAAATTGGAAAGCAATATTTTATGCAATGCCCTTAATGTCCGGACATAAGACATTTGATGTCAAATGTGCCTTAAGGCCATAAAATTAAATCAAGGCCACTAAATGACCACCACAATAATTTGGTCTATGAACCAAGAAGATATTCTGTCAAACTTAACATCAGTTTCAATTTTGTTTCCTAGTAGCCTTGCCTTACATAGAAAACTATTGGAGCATGATTGACAGGGGATGCTTATCATCATTTTGTTACTAGAGAAATGATACAAAATAATGGCCGTGTGTTTTCTAACAGCTAATACCAAGAATGAATACTCTGTATACTTCCATATTAGCTTCGGAAAAAAAATGCAAGCATATCTATGGTCAGAATGACACTGGAAAACACTGGAAACCGCAATTATATAAAAGTGGTATCTTTATACAATTTTATAAAGTAGTATTTTTGACAATTCTTTAACCAAAAACACTGGAAACCACAATTATGTTTAGCATCTTCATTCTTCAGTATCAAAAAGCTATAACTGGAAAGTGAATCAAAGATGCAACAACAAAATGTCTTAGATCATCCTACAGGAAGAAAAAGAAAAAAATGACAATAGACACATAAGCGAATCAATGATCAACATGATAAGTTAAAACTCAATCCCAGATGACTCGAAGTTATTTATAGGGCAACACCAATAGGCTTACTGTTAATTATTTTTTCAAAGTAATAATAATAATAATAACAACAACAATTCACGAGTTGCCTGAACCGACCATAGAACAAGAAAAATAATTACAGACCAGTCCAAGATGATCAAGTAGATAGATCATGGGTGCTCAAATTAATCTTTTCATATCACATGGGAAGAAAGTTAAAAGCTTTATCAAGAAGTCCTTATTTGCCACTAATTTATGGTGCTCGTCTGTCTGCCAACCATACCACAAGTTAACCTTTTTCAAAATTCAATAATGAAAAAAAGTCGACCGTCTTAAGATGCACTTTCATTGTCAATTAGTCCAGAAGGTGCCACAATCTACAAATCTATAATATATGGAAACAAGATCCATTCAATCGGACATAGAAAATTGTACATTTTGAGTAACATGTGAACAATCAAAGACAAAATTCACAAGTGATAAGACGTGTATAATTGTCGAACTCTAAAAATCTGTATAGAGAAATGAATAAACTTTAAAGTTCAAAGGCTTGCTTTCATTCCCGACTCCAGGTCAGCAACCCAAAACAGAAGGGCAACGAGAAGAAAAAAAAACCCGACAGAATGCCATGGAAGGGGGATCCAGAAATAAAGAGAATACCTGAGGGATCTCCACGGCGTTGGGCTTGGTCAGGCCGAGACTAGCGCTCGTGGCGGCAGCGGCGGCGGTGGAGTGTCCCATACGACAGAACCGGCGACGGAAGACGTTAGATGAAGAGCGGCGCTGAAGCCGTACGAAGCAGAGGATTGCGGAGGGGTAACGGCGATGGCAAGCGAAGGAGGAGGAAGAAGCGGCGTGGGAGAGCCGAGATGCTGCGAGAATCGATGCAGTGGCCACCGCAGCCGTTGCCATCCTATTTATCGCGTGTCGTCCTCTTACGGCGAATCGAATTCGACCGGGCTCTTTATTGCCTTCGTAACGCCGTTATATTTAATATATCACTCTGCTCCTCTGTAACGTGCGGGTGATATCGATAATTCCTAACAATCCAAAACTATTGGAATCCGATAAACATTGGAAAAAGCGAAAAAGATTAAATAAATTACTTTTGTGTTTTAATTTCATTCCAAAAAAAATCTTTTCGAATGACGACAATAATAATAATAATTTAGGATGATAATAATTTCAATCGCCAAGAACCAACGCTTCAATTTCAAATTTTATTGGGCCGGGCCTGGCCGACGGTGGGCTCGAAATAACTTATCCCGGGCCAGTTGGACCTTCCTGACCTATGTGTTTTACTTTCAAGAAGTGTACGGGTACGCTGCCTTGTAACCTCGATCCCACCTAAAAATAAAAGGGCAAAACCCTCGCAGTGGAATCGTCTTCGGAGCCGTTTCCATGGCTACCAAGAAGCGCAAGGTCGACCAAGAGGGCGAGCTCCTCTCCACCGCCTCGGATCCCCTTCCGCCGCCCGTCCTCTACACCCCTGCTCTCGCCTCCGACGAGGAGGACGCCGACGGCGATGATGACGAAGTGGGTAAGCTTCTGGAGTCGTTCTCCCGGGACCAGCTCGTTACCCTCCTCAGCTTCGCTGCGGAATCCGATGGCGCTACCCTGGCCGAGATCCGCCGCACCGCTGACCTAGATCCCTCGCACCGCAGGCTCTTTGTCCACGGGCTCTACTGGGAAACCACCGCCGAGGGCCTTCGCTCCGCGTTTACCCGCTACGGAGACATCGATGAATGCCGCGTCATCTATGACAAGGTCAGTGGCCGATCCAAGGGATATGGTTTTGTTCTCTTCTGTCACCGGAGCTCCGCTCGCCGCGCCCTCCGCCGCCCGCAGAAGCTAATTGACAGCCGCATGGCCTCCTGCCAACTCGCATCTTCTGGCCCCGCTCCCAATCCCCAAAATTCTGTTCAGAACCACCCGAACTTTAACACTGGCCCTAGTGTTGCCACTTATCATGATAACGTCGCGAGGAAGATCTATGTAGGAAACGTTAATTGTGACGTCGATGGTGGCCGTCTCCTTGCCTTTTTCTCCCAGTATGGTGAGATCGAGGAGGGCCCTATTGGCTTTGATCGGCATACAGGGAAGCCCAAAGGCTACGCTTTATTTGTCTATAGGACGGTGGATGGCGCCATGAGAGCCCTCGAGGAGCCAAACAAGAATTTTGAAGGAATAGTTCTTCAATGCGAGAGAGCTAATGACAGAAGTAAGGGGACACAATATCATAATGCAGCAGCTCCACTCAATGTAGCACCGAGTACAGGAACTCTGAGTGGTCCTGGTTATACTATGCCTGTAGCAGACACTGGGTTAGCACAACAAGCTGCAATGATGGGGCAGGGTCTTCTTGGCATGGGCGGGGCGCAAGCGTTTGGGCAGGCTATGCAATCAAATGCTGCAATGCTTGCTCTACTGACAGCTGCTGGGCAGAATCCAGCCGCTTTTGGAATCACACCTACTGTGCTTAGTTCTTTGAACCCTGCTTTTGCAACTGCTTTTGGTGCAACAGGGAGCCAGCAGACGGCACCCTCTTTACCTCAGATGGCACAGGTGCCAAATTATGGTGTCGTAAATTCTGGGTATCAGGGATCTGCAGGCTTTCAGGGATCTGCAGGTTTTCAGGGATCTGCAGGCTTTCAGGGTTCACCAGGGTTTCAAGGGCCTCCAGGGTTTCAGGGTCCTCCAGGCTATCAGAGCAATCAGTCTGTCGCTCAACAAGCACCTGGAGGTGGCAGCTCTTACCCAACAGGGGCAACTCCAATGTCAAGGCGATCGACTGGATCAATGGGTGGATATGGACAATTTTAGGTATAATGATATGGATTTACTTGTTTTTATGAAATTATATGCGCAAAATATTGGTCTTCCATATATCAAGTTTGATTTTCTTGCTAATTGCTGTTTCCCTGTTTTCTAGTTCCATTCTGAGGTCGTGGTTATCTGTATCATTTAAAGATCAAATGGATTTTCAATCTCTGTTGGCGCTGGGTATCGTGAAAAGCTTCCAATGCAACAGTTGTTCAAATACTGGAACTACTTTGTCTAATTTTTCATGTTTATCGCTGTATGAATTTTTTACTTCTGTTTCGGTATTCTTCCCTGGAACTCCGTAGCTCTGTTTTTTACATTGGACAATGTTGTTCGTACTTTACCCTCGTAGTTATTGATTATCAGTTTCAATTTCTAGGCTTCAGCAGCTGTTTTTGTTTGGAGATTGATGTTTAGCAACAATTTCTAAAAATTGAATGGCCGTATGTTGCTTACAGGACCATTCTGTCGTGGATTGTTTATGGGATTTGTTGATGTCAGAAATTGCTCGATTTGGAATTTATAAGCTCCTAACTTTTATGAGATGTGATATCTGCATATAATGTTGCTGCTATTACATTTTATGCTTTTGCATCCTTTCAGAATTTGATGTCTTGGGCTCTGACAATAATGGAGTAGAGTGCTAACAGAGGTGTCATGCCGCAGCTGCAGATGCAAACGCATGTATTTTCAGATGTGATGTTTACTTGACTTGTGAATGGTTTATCTTGCTTTTTTAAGCACATAGGTTATGGTTAGTGTCTTTCTAACACATCTTTAATTTCTCTCATTTAATCCTTATTACAGCATTGGCTAGAACCTTCTAGCCTCTCCTTGGTCCTATTTCTGAAAATCATAGGTTCAACACTGAGACATGTCTGTTCTGACCTTTTGACCATGTACAGTAAGCAAGAGACCGCTGTGATGCCCAACATTCTTCTTCTACATTGGAGCAAATAAGGTTTATCTCTCGCAATATTGATTAAATTATCATTCTTGTTTTACTTCATTTTAGTGTATCCCGCTAAAATATCTTTTCACCCCTCTTTTGCCTCCTTTGCAATGCATTTAGCAATAGAATAGCATACTGCAGGATAGATATGCACCTTAATTATTTTTTATGACCATTCTATTTTGTGACTGCTATTCCTGTTTGTTTTATTTACAATGGCATGCCATTGATCACTGACATGCTTTTTTGCTCTCTAAGAGAAAGCTACTATCATAAAATTTTCAACCTAGAGTAAACTCTGAAATGATAATGGTGAGGTAGTATTTCTTGAAAATTTATTTAAACACCATAATTTTTAACAAACGCTCTTTTTCTTAGAAGATTTTGTATTTTTGTGGTGTATTTTTGCATTTATTGCCATCAAGTAGGTGAATTTGTTGCATAGTGTTTAAGGCAGAAGATTCATGATTACATGTTTGAAATTGTTACTTCAACTACACTCAAGCAAGACTTTTTAGTTATGTGGAAGTGGAACTAAAGTATATGATAGTTACATACCCTGATAACCAAGGTAGTCTTTTTTCATTATCTTACTGGCTATATTTTGACAAGAACTGAGATACATGAGGGACGGCATAGAAATTGAACATTAGTGTGAACTTGACCTAACTGGACTTAACCTGAATTTTAGTGTTTTCTGGTTGCTTGATATTGTCTTATGATTTGTTGTTTAAATTCTAAGTATACTTTGTTTAAATGGAAATAGGACCTTTCCAGTCAGTTTCTTTTAAAAATTTCAACTTGTAGATTTTCTGTTTAAGATGTAATAGTATATGTTTAGTTATTAATAAAATACAGTTGTTTTTTCCTCATATTTTCAACTGAAACCCAGAATCCAACCCACACAGGATCATGTTGGGTTAAGGCATTGTCTAAATATATTTCCACTCCTAGTTATGATATTAAGTTTTGGAGTCATTGAATATTTTGAGGGTAATCATCTAGGATGGTATGAATTTGTATACTGAAACAAAGTGGGTCAATCATTTACCTAAGGAAGGTATACAACAACAACAATCAAGCCTTTTCCCATTAGGTGGGATCGGCTGTATGAATCCTTTTACGCCATTGAACTCGATCTCCTATTATATCATCATCTATATTTAAATAAATTTTATCTTGTTTTATTGTTGCTAACCAAGTCTTTTTT